>JARHVA010007027.1:0-122500 GCA_037957365.1 Torreya grandis
AATTTTCTCATGATGTAAGCTATGGTCTAGCTAACCACATTATCTTTGTTGATGTAATTTATGATGTTGAGATAATCCCCTTCAACTAAAATACATTGATAGCCTAAATCAAGAGCCATTTAGAAAACCCCATAAATTTGCTAATGATTCCAAAAAATGTTTAGATTAAACACCCATGCTTCTTTTAAAATCAACTATAAAATCTCCTTGATTATCTCAAAACACTCCTCCACCTCCAAAAACTCTAGGATTGCCTTCGGATGCCCCATCAAAGTTGAGTTTGATCCATTTAGGAAGGGGAACAATCAATCTAAAATTTTTCTTGAGGATAATTTTAGGATCCACCTAAGGTCTATTACCTAGGTAGATAAGCCATTCCTTAGCAATGCCTTTCTCAAAAGGAGATAAAGGATGCTTTTTTTCCTAGATAATATTCTTGAAATTATTAGTAAGGAAGGAAAATATAGTATTGGCTACTTTATTAGACAAGTTTTTTATATCCCTAAAAACCATATTATTTTGCTCCTTCCATAAAACCCAAATGAGGTGAGGGAAATCAAGTTTCCAGAGGGATAGAAGTTCCTGGTATGAAAAAGGGCCCTTTCAAGCTAGCCATGCATCTAAGAGAGAAAAGGGGTGAGCCCAATTGACTTGGAATCTCTTATACAACAAGCCCCAAATTTTGAAATAGAAGGTACATTCAATGAAAATGTGGTAGACTATTTTCTACCTCTCATTCACAAAGAACACATCAATTAACCAAGGCAATTCTTTTTTTACAAAGATTATACATTGTGAGGATCTTATTTTCAACACTCAACCATAGGAGAATGTTAATCTTTAGAATCAAAATTTTATTCCATACTTTAGCCACAATTTGAAAAATATATTGATTAAATAATTAAATGTTAATATAAATATATTTATAATTTGATAATTATGATTCAAAAATAATGTTTTGAAATAAAAATTAATCTTTTGATCATATTTATTAAAAAATATAGTTGCATTATTAAGATCCTGACATACTTCTAAATGTATGGCAAATAATTTAGAATTGATGAAATAGATATCAATATTCTATTGAATGTATTAAATGGTAGTATAAATATAGAGGTCTTATTAAAGCATTATTTGTAATATAAATTTATAAAATTTCACATCTTGAGCCAAGATGATATCGCATATTAATTTATGATCATCAATATTTTCACCAAGTTAATATTCATGACCTTGTTCAAGTAGTCTAAGGTAATAGTTATGAATATTTTAATGACATAACTTCAATCTCCCTTTTTTTGGAGCACTACAATACTCTAAATTGTTATAAATGTAATCATTGTGAATAGATAAAATTAATGAATATGTGTGATTCGACAATTCCCTCTCCTAGGCAATGTAGTATGATCCTTTATTCTTTACATCTACCAACTTAGGCTTAAAATTCATCACAACTAAAAACATAAATTATACTTTTCCATATAGTACCATGTTAACACTGATAAAAAAATATTTCCAAGCATTTATATAGTATAGTGACCTCCTACTTGGATACACTCTACCCTCTACAACATTTTGTTGCCTTATGAAAATAATTCCACCTAATCATCCCCTCCAAATGAAAGATGCATCGATGTTATAGTATAAAAAAATAAATGTGAGATGAGACTAAATAATAAAACCATGATAATAAAATAAATAAATAAATAAATAAATGTGAGATGATTTAATGAAATTTGTAGATAAATTTACTAATATATGTTTCAAGTAAGGAGATTCTATTGTGTTGTAAGGAATACATTTGTATATAAAACTAAGAATAAAATGTGATAAATATGTTTAGATATGCAAAAATAAATCATGCCATCTGAAGCATTACTAATCTCAACATATCATTAAAAAATGGGGGGCATTATTATTTTTTTGTCTAAAGTTAATTAAATAAGTTTGAACCATGCAACTTCTATACTCTATACTATATATATATATATATATATATATATATATATATATATATATATATACATATATATATATATATATATATATACATATATATTATATATACATATATATATATACATATATATATATATATACATATATATATACATATATATATATATACATATATATATATACATATATATATATGTACACACACACACACACACACCACACACACACACCACACACACACACACACACACACACACACACACACACACACACACACACACACACACACACACACACACACACACATATATATATATCCCCCATAAAATTATAGGTTACTTTGATTACCTCTATGTTAATAAAAATTATCCCCATTGAATATTCGAAGGTTGAAATAGGTGGTATATATATTATTGTAGAAAAAAAATATATGAAACTTTCAATAGTATGATGTAACAAATATAAAACATAATATTAACAAGTAAATAATGATCACAATCTTATTAAGGTTCATGATACCATGCTAAAAAAACTAGTTATATTATCCAGGTCATAGGCACAAATACTAAACTAAATAATTATATTAAATTGGTGTTTTATAATAATATTTTATAATCACATATTATAGGTAGTGGATGCAACACATGCCAATTAAAATATAATAATAACAAGATATAGATCAATAATATAAAGTATAGATCAACTATCAAATAAAATCTTTATTATCTTATATTATTCTCCAATAAATAAAATTTAAAGATTAATTAACTTATGTTTAGTGATAATTATTATTTATACAATGTATTTGGGCATATTATATATATACATTGAAGGATATTCAATACTCTATGAGGTTATGTGATTCAGGATCAAGAATACTTGGTATGTTCAATGAAAGTCTTTACCATAGATAGTTGCGTATTGGTATAAGATACTTTTCTCATAATATGTTTTACATAAATGATCTATACCTATTGAAAATATAAATTCAAAGAGGCATCAAAGATGATTCTACATATCCTACTTAAAATTGACACAAACAAATTTAACCATCAAAACCATTATGAATAAAAATTTATCACAACTTGGATCAATATTTCAAATTCAATTAGAGAAAGTTTTCATAATTATATAAAATTGAGGTAATAATCATAAATATATTACATATATTTAATTTTCAATGAGAACATTGAAACCAAATTTCACCCTAGCATTAATTTAAAATAGTAGTTTGCCCAAAGGTATAAGTTCTGCTATAATGGATGTAATTACATGTTTTGGTAAAGAGGGGAATTTTAAATTGAAGAAATTTAAATCATTAGTTTTAACTTACTCAAAATGCATGAACACTAACCCCACCTCACCTTTTTTTCATTAAAGATTAGCCAACAATACTCTTATATTTTTCATGAAGGTGATCATGGAAAAGGAATATTGTGATAGTGAGCTTGAGTAATGGTGAAGTATATAGGAAGGGAAAAGACATAAAAAATATGAAAGTGGTGAAAGTTTTCTAGATGAGATGGGAAATTATGGTGAGGGAAAATGACAAGGTATTCTAGGTGAAACCATACCACATATGGCACATATCGTACACCCTATATGAATTCAATGTAGTTAGTGTATTTACATGGCTTACACCCTTTGCAAAGGGGTTTATATCTTGTAAGGTGGTGACATATTTGTTTTTTCATCCCTATTTTAAATATTAGATGATGAAATCATGAGAGATTATTTTATTGTGACATAACTAAGTGGCATGAAAGATGGTGATGACTCCAAATTATCTACTAATATTTATTTGTCCTTAAATTTAATCTCATATAACAATTATAGAAATGAATTAAGTTCCATCATTATTTTTAATTGATTTTGTTGAGACATGCTAAAACTAAATACCAAAATAAATATTATGAATATTATTTCATGGATTAAATACCATTTTTTGTTTGTTGTTTGAAATATTATAGAAGATGCATTAAATGTAGATCTAGGCATGTTTTACATCCTAATTATGGATTTTTTGTTGTTTATGGTCACTAGTTTCCACATATATCTATCCTCATATTTTCATGATATAAGGAGAGTACATTAGTTAAGGGTCAAAAATAAGGTATAAATAATGCAAAATTAAGTGCACAACTGTAACTACCACAAATTTGATTCATTCTAAAAATGAGTTTTAGAGATACCAAAAAATAATTTCAACCATACATGTGATCCTTTGTAGGCATAGTGAAAATAAGTTTCAACCCTCATTCGCTTTATCTAAATTTCTACTTGAAAATTGAACACAAAAATATATCCTAAAATCTTTGCATTCCATGATATTTCATCTCATACATACATTTTGTCATACATACCACATGCCTCTATTATACTTCCGCATTATCCATATCTTTTGAGTTCTATTTCAAATCATCATGTAAGAAACACCAAAAATCATGTAGTCATTTAATCATTTCATCAAGGAAATAAAACTAGACCTAATAAAATAAGAATGTGAGAATGGCATGTTAGGTTCTTATGTATCTTATAATTAAAATCTAAGGGTGGTATATTTACAGTTATTACTAGAGGGACTAAATTCTTAAAGTCATGAATTAAAAATACAATTTAAACATAATTATAATTTTATATTATTGTGCATAATCACATACTAAGAAATAAAACTATATATATAAATATTATTTTAAATGATTACATATTGAGCATTAAAAATATATATTAATAAATAGTAGTTATATTAGTATGTGAATATACACAATAATATTTGTATATAATTTTTTAAAATTATTTATGTATAAATATACATGATATTATTTCTATATAATTGTGGTGTGGACTTCAATTTAGTGGTATTTATTTTTGGATGGGCGGCCTCCCACTCTAAAATGTCAACCATTGTAAGCATATTGAAAATAAGTGTTAATTTGTTTAGAGTGGGTAGCCTCCCACTTTAAATGTGAACCATTGTATGCATAGTGAAAATAATTTCCAATCATAGTCAATGAGGGATTAAATGTTTCAATGGGGTGGAAGACACTTATTTTTACTAAGTTTGTAATGGTTCACATTTAGAGTGGGAAGTTGCACACTCTAATAAATTTCACATGTTTGATTCAATTGAAATGTGAATCTTGAATATAGTTTACCATTCTAAAATTAGTTTAATATGATTATGTAATCACCTAAAAGTGGTATTTTAGTGCTAAGAGTGCTACTTGAGATAACTTATTATTAGCTTATCCTGAGACCTATCCTAGAATCCTTTATCACACTTTTATAGTCTTTATGTGGACCATAGGTGTCCCTAGTAAGATAAAACATAATATAAAACCTTCATTCCCACATCATATCCCTTTGTGCCTATAAACTAACCATATAGACATTATTACCATATTATGGACACTAGAGCCACATGGTGCTAGTGTCCCCAATATGGCTCTAGTGTCATGTTGACTATTTTGCGACAAATCAAAATAGGTCAACCCCATATAGTCTAAAAATTGTATATGTGTCTATTATTATGTCATAAGGTGTGTCCTGGTCCTTTTTATGTCATTTAATGAGTTTTTATCCTTAGTCATAGTCAAATTCTATTCATAAGTCATTGTATGTCACTTAAGGGTCATATTTGAGTCATTAATGAAGGTGGTAAATTTTTAATTAGTATATAAGTGTTATTAAATCCAATTAAATGTATAACATGTTATAAATTTTGTATTATTATTAGTTTTGATTGAAAACTTATAGGTTCCTAACTAAAATAAATAAAATAATTGAAAGAAAGGGAGTTTTGGTAGTTATACAAACTATAGAGGAGTGTCACACATGTGAAAATATCATGAAGTGAACCTTAAGCATACTTGAATCTATTTACATGTTTTATATACTTTTTAAGTCTAAAAAATGACTAAAAACCATTTCATCTCTCCATCACTCCACTAGACATGCAAAACAAGTCAACATGTCTTTTTATGATACAACTAGTAGGAGAAGATTCAATTCAAATTATTTTGGTGGTATATAGTACCCTTGGTTTGATTCAAATTATTTTTGATATTTGGAATATTTTTTTCCTATGTTTCATAAATGATTCTTAAGAAGTTAATTTTCTTATTTTCATTACAAATACCCACACCCTACAGATTTTTCTTCTATTTGAGCTAGTCCATACAAATAAATTAATGAAAATGATTTTATAAGAGGTATACATCCTTATCTAATTGATACCATACTTTATTTAATGTTTTGAGGTGACTTGATGAGATAAACAATTAAGGTTTTTGGTTGAGATCATCATTGCTAAGTTGTAGGCATGTTTCACCAAGTACAAAGATCCTAGTTCTTGAAATGGTATTAAATGAGTGTGATATGTTATATTTAATTTTTTTATGTCATTAAAATAAAATTATTTAAAATATAACCCTTCAACCCTAACAAAAATTATTTAGAAAGCAAGAATGTGATATAAATTCAACTCTCTGTAGGTATTCACTTACATTCATGGTGAATGAGGTGTGTGATATTATAAGAATGTTAATGGAGATGTAATGAGAAATTTTAAGAGGTTTAAAAACTCATAGAACATGAAAAACCAAGATAGGCCATCCAAAGGACATGTGATTCATTGTGATGACTAGTTCAATCCCTAATATAGGCATGCAACAACAATCTGCACCTACAGGTGCCCTCAAGGAGATTAATCAAGTTGAAACAAATAATTTTACTTTTTTGAATTCCCTCATGGTGTAAGTAATTAATTTTAATGCCTTGATAAGGTCTAGTACTTGTTATAAGATCTTCCACCATACATATTATCCACATTCTATCCTCATTGCCCTGTATATTATATATGCACCTATAGGTGGCTCCCATAGAGGCCTGAAGATGTTGAATGAAGAGGTTTGGATATGTTTGAGACTCTCAAAGAGGGTTAGGGATTTGAAATTTTCATGAGAACCATTTTTGAAGCCATAAATTGGTAGGTAGGTTTGAAGTGTCATGGACATATGTGAAGAATGAGTTTTAGGGATTGGTTACCTTTAAAAACTCTACAAATAAGACCTAGTCCATTTTTTATGCTTCAATATGATGAAAAGATGTGGATTATATATTAGTTTATATAATTAAATCATGAAAAACTATCCTAGGGGAGATTCCTTAACCAAATAAAGTGGAAATTTGGTTGCAATAAGTGATGTATAGGGAGCTCCCAATTCATGCTTTCTTACATTATAGAAAGTTAATGTTCTCTATAGTGCTTTGAACTCCAAGTGACCTTATAGTCTTTGGAAGTAAAATTAGATCATATCACTATGAAAAATGATCTAATTAGGGTAAGAAAGACACTATTTTTTCAAGAAAATTTGAGAGAGATTGAATTACAAGATCTTGATCTATACTACCCTCTAAAAAGGTCACCTATAGTCTGACTATAGGTACCTATAAGATTGTAATATGAACATTAGTGATTCAACCATGTAAACAAAATCATTTTACATTAGGATTTGGGCATAAGAATTCAAAATGATTTCATGAGATGTAATACAAGGTACATATGTTGAATTAAAATCTACATGTGTCATTTTGATCCAAGAATGGTCATTTGTGGTCAATTGTATGGCGATAGTGCACTAAGATGATAGTTTGGCCTCATCACATGGTATTTTAGAATGAAGTGAATTCAAGTGAGATTTAAATTAAACTTTATTACTTTAAGGTAATTATATAAACTTTATTCAAAGCATGATATGCCAATATACACCTACATGCATGTCTCTCTCTTGAGTTAAAAACAAAGTACATAATCATCCACTTATGTCAAGTCAGGTAAAAGTTATGAATTAAAGGGTATAAATAAGGTTTTGATAATTAAAATTATTGGATTTACTTGAAAATTATAATATCCATCTTAGGATACTCCCATGGTATGTAAATATGAAAATCAAAGGGTTCTAACATGGTAACCTATAATTGGTACAAAAAATTAGGCATAGTCAGTGAGTTGAAAAGTCTGTCTTAGGGTTTGTGAGAGTTGGAAGGGATAATAATGAGATATTAAAACTAAATTTTTTGGTATAATGTATAAATTACCTATTAAATCACCTCATATAATTTTTATTCCTAGGGAAATAGGGGAAGTTCCCTATTTTCTATCTCAAATAGAGGGCACTCCTAGAGAACTAAAACCCTTCATGTTTAGTAAGTAGATGGTGAGAAGGTAAGTTAAGAGATATGGTAACTCTATATAAAGGTTTAATATGTTTATTTAAATATAAAAAATCATGAATAAATCATCAAAAGTTGTATATTCCAAGCTTGATGGCCTAAACCCACATATCTATAGTCAAGTCCTTTAGGTCTAGTTTATGTCTAAATCTCAATTGGAGGGCCAATACCATTTCTAAGGATAGGTGGAAATTAAAAAGAATTTAAACATGTAAATTTGGATATATAATGTGTTTTTGAGCATTTGGTTTGAATATAAATACATGATAAAGTCACTTTTTCACCTAAGAACCTAACAAGGTAAGCATAATCAAAAGAAAACACAAGAGCCATGTTTGGAAGCTTGTAACTATACAAACACTTAGCATGGGAGCTCAAGGACATAATAGATGTTGTATATGGTCCTAAAATTTCATCTAGTGGAATTTTTTTAATGTTTTGATATCACACTTTTATGAACAATCCTTATAGGTCAAAATTACTCTAGACACTCTAAATTGCTTGATAATGACCTAATGAGAAAGATGAATAAGGATAGGCATCTATATGAGATATTATGAATTTGGAGATGATTTTAAATTTCATAGGACTCCACCAAGATCATTTTCATCAATTTGGATTACTCCCTACTTGTACAGATAGGGTACAACACTAGTTTATTTCATAGTTTTTAATATTTTTTTATGTAAAAAAGAGTTTTAAAGGATATAAATCAATTTTAGAGGAATAATGAGACTTAATATAACTATTAATATAAGTTTATTTCTTTAGGAGAGCTCACAAGTATCTCTGTTAACACCTCCACTTTAGCTAGTCTAGAATGACATAGTGAATGAGAGATGATCACCAATTGAGAAGGTGTTAACATCAATTGGGAAGCCTTTTAAGGTTTTCATGGTGAATCTAAGGGTATGAGGAATATTTAAAAGTTTCACATCTTTCTATGTATGTAATGGTTTGAGAAACTAAATCACACCTTGGTACCAAGTGTGAAGGATGAGTGAAAGAAGGGTGATTATGAATGCAAGAAGTGAGAACACTTGGATAGAAGAATATATATTATTAGGGACACATCCAATGTATTTTAAATCTTATTTATAATCCCAACCTCTTATTTAAATGATATAATAAATCCCTAGTATACTATGGATCATTCAAGGAAGGCTAAATGATGAAGTCAATTTCTAAGCAAGCAATTGAAAAGTCCTATACCAGATCTGAGGGAGTTTCATACTTTGAGGTACATTTTTATAATTATACCTGACATGGTATATTCCATATTATTTTATCTTTCATGTTTAACTCCTCATATCAACTTAATAAGTGTTCTTGTGGCTCTTTGACTTCATTATTCTCTCTTTTCTCTCACATTGTATAAGTACTAACCATTTTGGCTCTTGTTTCATAATTCCACATCATATATGGTGAAACCATAATGGTTTGATGTTTTAATTTTAATTTCAATAATAAAATAAATCTATTTTTGAATTCATAAACATCTTGTCTAAGTGTAAAAAGTGATGAATGGCAAAGTCTAGTGATTCTATCCTTACTTTTCCTTATCCTTTCATGTCTACTGCAAGAATTTCTCATTAAAATAGGTCATATAGACTCTATATAATGTGTTTAGATCCCTTAAAGTGTGAATGTGTCCCTATATTCAACAATCTAATCTCTGGTCTACTTACCTTGAGTTATCTCATGAATATCAACTTTATATTGAAACACTTATGCTAGACCATCTTAGAACTTTGAAGCTAGTTTGTAGGTCTTATTCTTTAGTGAAATAAGTATTATAACATAGTGGATATCTTCATGGTGTATCACCCCATTAGATTAATTTATTTGATTCATACTTATGTCCTTTTTTCCCACAAATAAAAAGTTAGTATAGGTGATAAGCACTTCAAGGAAAATGCAGGGAGTTAGCCCTTAAACCTAGAGGTTTACTTCTACTATAGGTAAACCCACAGACCTATAATTATTCCAATGTTTCAAAAAATTGGATTAGGATTGAACAACCTCTTATAGGGTGAAATATTTGGTGACAACATGTTCCTTACCCTAACTCTCTTGAGTGGATATATTTAAAAATGTTAAACCCTCCTAAAGTTAGCCTAAGCATATTTTATTATCTACACAAGCTACATAACACTATAGATACATTAATTTTAGACATATATCCACTATATAGAACATAGATTCAAAATACCTATTCAAAACTAAAACAAGTTGAGAAAAATAAAGGTTATTAATCCCTATTCTACCCTACTTATGCATACTACCATCTACAACTTCCCTAAGCCTACATTTTCAAGATTCCCAATATCAAGCACACTTAATTCATTCAAGATCACTATCATTATAACATCACTTTCACTTGCACTAAAACTTAGGTGGGGATAATTACATTGTGTTTGATCCCTCCTTAGTGTATTGGTATGTATGAAACTCTCTTCATAGTGTGGTGTTGAGGATGTCCAACCTATCCTACTAAGGAACACACATTTTATGTTCATTCCTTAATTATAAGGAAGCTTAGGGTTTTCATAATAAATTAGTTATTATAAGCACAATATAGAGTTACAAACTTCATGTGCACAAGAATATAATATATAAATGCATGCATAGGTGCACCCATAATTTAGGAAAAATATTTCAAAAAGGACACTGATGCCATTTTCATGACATGAGATTCATATGGCATATATATCCAAGTGTGGTGCTACTATCTAGGAGAGGATTAAACATCAGGATCCTGTTGATGACAATTAGAACTATACATATTCTAGTTTTTATCACTCAAATATTCTATCTCAAGTTTTTTCTAGATATGTCTTCATTTGCACATTTTTATAACTTTATTAATTAAAATCATGTCAAAATATATAAAAAATCAATGGTTATTAATTGCATATTATTTCACTAATTTAGAATACTTACTACTTTAATCAAATATAGTATTTACATAGATAAACCCTAAAGGGTTAAAATAGATTGAGAATGTGTAAAATGTAATGGATGTTACAATCTACTCGACCTTAAAATAATTATAGTCATACTTCATGGAAAATCACTACAAGATATAAGCATCATTGTATCCATGCAAAGGATCCTATGTCAATTATTCTAAGAAATATTAAGCTTATATATCTTCATTATGTTGTCATTTTATACAACAGTGACTATCCAACCACAAAATCATTGTATTTCTAAGACTCAACCTACAAGTTTTTTTTTACCCAACCCATGATTATCACCTCCACTTCAAATATAATTTTATAATCAATGACATCTGACCATGCTGATTTTTTGTAAGAATTTGATACAAGAATCATAAAAGAATTAAATCTAAATTTGAAATCCTTGTTGTTCAAGGATAAATTCATTATCATTTTCAATTTATATTTTAAATCTTATAGAATCAAATAAATTGAATGTAAAAAATTTAACTATAAAATAACAGTTAACTAACCCTAAGAATTCAAAATATCTTATATTCTTATTATTTTTCCATAAAGATTCAAAAATGTATTGGTTTCAAAAACATTATGAAAATTACAGAAGATGGTATAAAAATAGTTGATATTGCACCCAGATCCCCCCTTTTTATACATTTTTACCATATTAATATTTGTAATTACCAATCCTATTTTATGTAATGATTATCATCAAGTATATGCTGTCCATTTTTTAAACATCTAATATTGGTTTTTTTTTTTTATTGTTTACCATTGACAAACATAGTTTATGTTTTTTTTATATTAATTTTTTACAACAAAACATTTTTGAAATCATAAATTTCATCATGTTATCTTATGTCATCAACAAGCTTAGTTTGTACATTTTTTGTTGTCAACTTATGAAAGTAATAATATTATAAAAATTACTTTACTAGGAACATGTTTTCACTACTTATTGCATCCCCCTTCCAATCCATCTTTATTATGCTAATTTTATTCATTAAAAAACCTATTTTATGTATTTATGACAAGTTTATGTGGTCCATCATTATTTTAAACAACTAATTTTTTCCATCACTATAAAATTAGGTGCCAATATTAATCGAGGCATAAAAAAAATCCCAAGAATTTCATATTATCCTTAGGGATATTGTAATTACTCCAACCTAAATTCAAAATTCAAAATATTTTAATAATACAAGTTAGAACATGACCTATCTATGTAATTTTTATTTATGTATATATTTTTTAGGTTGTAGTTATAAATCCTTATATATTATCCAAAGGGAGCTTCTGATTAAATAACTATCAAATTTATCCTATATTTGTATTAAAAATATCACTAAATACTTTTTAGAATTAAATTATTCTAGATTAATTTATTGCTCCACATAACTGAATCTTGACTTGACCCCATGTGGTAATGGATATGTATGGAAACATTTTTCATGGTCACATGCTTAAAAATATTTTTATAATGGCTCATCAAGTCTCATATTATTCTAAATGGATTCAATAATAAGAGACAATAAATCCTTAAAAATTTAGTTAACTAGAATACTATGATTTATTTTCTATATAACTACATTAAGCCTTGATCCCATGCCACAATAGGTATGTATTATATCCTATTTCATGGGCAAGAGCTTAATTGATTTTATATTTTAAAGGAATGTAGGAATGGGTGGTATCACATACTTAAAAATAGTCTGTTAAACCATTATTTTTAGAATGGGTGGCTGATGTTTACAATGAAAAGTTTTATATTCCAAACATTATCACTAAATACTTTTTAAGAGTAAAGTATTCTATATTACTTAAATTTATTTTTCTACAATACTACATCTGGCCCTAATCCCATGTCAAAGTGGGTAAGTATGAAAACCTATTTTATAGACACATGCTTAAAAATATTTAGGTGGGAGCTCATACTTAGGTTAAATTGTGATAATAAAATTATATGCAACCCATTACACCCTTCTCCTAATTATTATTCACTTTCATATGCACCTAATGCATGTATACTAAATAATTTTCCTCTTCAACAATCTTCATATTCATTCCAATGGTGTCTCTCAACTACCAAATATCTACAATTTTATAACCATATAAAATTGTAAAATGACTCATTTTTCAAATCTATTTCATGGGTTTTAGTAAGCAAAATAAAATCCCACTTGTATATCTTGTGTCTTACCAACCGTATTTTAAAATTAGCAATGTATTACCTCTTTAACTTATTTATAACTCAAGAATGAAATCCATTCTTATGTCCTCCAATAGACTCTTTGGTAATAATAGATAAATATTGATATAACCATACTAATATTTGACTAAGAATTTTTTTTATCTCTTCTAATGTATCCATATAATCCTCCACTATGATTTTATCCCAACTAATTTATTATATCAATGAACATTTAGGTATGCATAGTTATTGTCCCTTTAACAAAAAACCATATTTCAAGAAATATTATAGCCACATATTTTTGACCATGTTCATTGGATTCATTCATTCTTATTATACATATAAAAAATCAAAATCCTCTTAATACAAATTTTTCATTAATAAAAACCAAATGTCTTCCACTCTCATCTCACTCATCACAATAACTTTGTTATTAAATCAATCTTAAAATTTATTTGAATTTATAGCCTTATGCTTAAAAAATGAATAACTTTAAATAAATTCAACCCATTTCATGTATTTTTAAGTCATATTAATTGTTATTATTATGAAGTATAGTGCTCAATGATCCATGCACAATAAACTCCATAGGAGCTAAGTAATTCCTCCACCTCTTTAGAGCCTTCATAACTAATTACTGACATCTCCACATGTATATTAACATGTACTGATTAATATTATATCTAGTCCTTAACACATGTAATATCAATGTTTGATTCATATTTTACGAACTAGTTACTTCAGTTTCATGAGTGTGATATCCTCTTCTAGTGATTTATTATTATCTTCCCCTTCATAACATTCCTCTAAATCTTGATATATTTTATATCTCTTATAAAAAAATTATTATACCTTTAATACACATTAATAAGATTCTTTTATTTATTTAGACTTTAACATTAAAACTCATTATATCTACCAAATTTATGAGTCTATGTGATCTTTCATCTTTACCAAGAGGTATAACTATATGTGCCAAGACTACTCACAATCTCCGAGGAAAAAACACTATAACAACCTACAAACAACTCTAAAATAGATACACACACTTACCATAGAACAAATTTATAGGATGAGATGTATTTCAATCCAAATAAAAAAAATTGATGCATTCTAGTATGTATTTATACTTTATTTTCTAATGCTAAATATCTTTAATAATGGATTGGCAGCCACTACTCACACTTTAATTTTCCCTAGAGTCCATCAACACCATTAGGGACTCACAATGAAGTTATTGATATAGGAAAATTTGAATCATGAATGTAGTAAATGATGACCAAGGAAACATACACATCAATTTATTATTCTTTATAACTACTTTGATCCATGATCTCATGTCATATTGGTTATGTATGATATCATGTTTCAAAGGTATGAACTTAAAACACTTTTTTGATGGGGCCAAGAATTAAGTCAAAAATATATAAGATGAAAATTAGTTGGTTTGATTAGTGAAATTTCAAATTATTATATTGTAATTAAATTTTTATGTATTTTAGAGGGAAGTAATGTAAAATTATCTAGTAAGTCACAATTTTCATTTTGGATGAGCTTCATTTAATTTTTTGAGAGGGTGGTCACATTCTAAAATTATGTACTTATAGGATGAGATTTTTTTCAATCCAAATTATAAAAATATATTGGCACATTCAATTATGCCTTTCTACTTCATTTTCAAATGTTAAATATCTTTAATAATGGATTGGGTCTATTACTAATGGGTTCTTTACTTTTCTTGTAGATTCCATGAACAAGATTAGAGATTCACATTCATAGGGTTGATATAGACAATACTAAATCTCAAATGTAGTAAAGGATGATAAATATATCATACACATAAATTTATTATTTCATATAACTATATAGGTACTTAATCCCATATCACAATAGGTATGTTTTCTAACCTATTACATGGGTACAATCTTATAACATTATTTAGATAGGGTGAGAATCAAATAAGAAAGGTCTAGGATGGAAATTAGCTGATTTGATAGGTGAAATTTCTACTAACTTAAATTTATTTGAGAAATTTTAAATTATTTTAAACAAACCTAATAAATGAGATGGTTTATGTCTTGTAGATGGAAGGAATGTAAACTTGTCCAACAAGTCATATTTTCATTTTGGATGAGCATCATTTAATATTAAGGGTGGTACCATTATAAAATTAATTAGTTATAAGATGATATGAATTTCAATTCAAATAATAAAAACATATTATATATAAAAAGGAAATTTCTTAGTAAAATGTAATCATTAGATATACCTAATAAAATTTGAGTACAAACCACTAAGAAAACTTCACAAATGAGATACCTTACAAGAGATATCAAAGAGAGGAACAATAAAATAAATGTATACCTTAATATTACCCAATAAAAACTATGGTCCTCACTTTGATTAGATTGTGCTCAAATAGATGTAGTTACAAATATTTGTTAATACATGTAGACAAATCAACAATTTCTCCCTATATGAAATGGACATTTGGATTGGATGAGTGAGGATGTGATTTGAATATTTGATTAATAAATAAGCATCACTTTGTTTCATAAATAAGCTTTCTTATAATGGAGAGGAAACCCTCTATTTATATATTTTCATAACTAATATTGACTATTAGATGAGATTAAAGATCAATAGAAGGAAAGAGCTCCTACATCTCATTTAATTCCATGTAATAAATCCATTCATGAAATTTTTGAGTGTTTAAGAGAATCCATTTAATAGTATTTGGAGTGTGTAATATCATTTCATAGATCTTGATTGCACACTTTTATCCTTGCTTTGAATTTTTATGGAAAAGAAACTTTTACTTTGGATTTAGTGCAAGATTTATGATTTTTAAATTGGTAGGTGGATTTTTGGATGACATCATGGATTTGATATGGAAAATATGAGTATGATTTATGTATTATAGGAAATACACATTTCATGGAACTTTACATTATGACTGATATTAGATAATTAATAAGTATTAATTAACTAATGTGATGTGATGTTATTTTTTTAATTTTGGATATGGTTGTGTAGGGAGAGATTAATTGATCAAGGGGGATGAATACTGATTTAGATAGAGATGTTAAGATGGATATATGAATGATTAAATTATTTTTGGATGATGTTAGTGCAGTTGAAGTGATAGTTAAAATCAACACAAAGTTATTATTTTTAGGTTTCTACATTTTCCCCATCTTTAAAAAGGTCTTGCATAATCCAATAAAAGTAATAATAATCTAAATATAGTTGGATAAAAATTATATGATGATGGATTAAAGAATGCGATGGATGAAACCCCCTTAAAATGGCATGAAAGGATTAGTTACATGCATGGATCTCAAAAAATTAGTAAGGGATAACAAGATATGAAAATTATCAAGGCATGGGTGATGAAGAAACAAGATTCATGCCATAGGATTTGATGATGAATGGAGAGTAGGATGATGATGAATTATCTATGACTAACCCATGTATAAGGTTAATATACTTGATCCAACATTTATATGATTTTATTTATAATGATTGTTTATTCATTTTCCCCAAGCATGGAATATTTGGGAAGGAATCCATCTTGATATATGTTGCACACATTTATTTTCCCAAAATAGGGCAAAATCAAGAATAAAATATCCTAAAAAACTACAAACTTAAACTAGGAATGATCTATATTATGGAAAATTTATACACTTGAATTTTTACAATTAGGGTGGAATATATGAGTGTAGATTGGATGGTTGAATGAATGATTTATAGATTGATTGGTCTAAAACATAAATCAAGAATTTAACTGATTACATGGACTAAGCATGATATGATCACATTGAAAGATGATAATAAGGTGGTATATTAATGTCAACACATGTGGATGGTACACTAAGTCTTAAGAGAATGAATAACCTAAAAAACTTGGCACACAAAGACCCAAGAGATGTAATAATGATTAAATAATTATGTGATCATACAAGGATAATTAGTTATAAAAAATAATGGAAAATAATAATAATAATAATAATAATAATAATAATAATAATAATAATAATAATGGTTAGATCGACCTCAAACACTCCCTATAACTGAGCCTTGGCTACATAATCTAAATAAACCTTAGATCAATGTAGTTATCCCAAGAAGGGAGGAATTTGATGATAACTGATGATTTGAATTTGAATATGTCAAAGTTGGATATGATGTTTTGGTTTGAAAATAGATGATCAAGATATCAATATATTTTTTGAGGGTGTATAATTTAGTTTTAATGTGTCTCCACATATACTTTTCAACTTCATTTTTTATGCTACACATGATAGTATGCACCATGATATAGAGCTCCATGATAACTTGGTCACAATGTGCATAATCTCTAAACCCTAATCCAATATACAAATGATAACAATGCACCATAATATGGAAAAATCATGATGCACTATGGACATATTTCTATGGATGGACTCAATTAGAAATGCATTATAGGAGGAACCATGATATGTAAAGACCATGATGACCCTATCATCACACATATATTTACTAATTCAATTCATAATAGGAAAATCAAGAAAACAAATAGGCAAGCGAACACACACAAAATTGAAAACAAAAACAATAAAAATCATCTTGTCATTAATCAGGTTAAAATCCATGTGTGAAATATCAATGATACTAATAATTGGATCTTGCCCCAAGTAAGGATACATATAAGGGTATGTAATTAGGAAAGACACATCCAAATAAAGCTATAATTATTTGATTGAAAAGTGACCAAGAATTTTAATTGGATTTAGGATAAACCAAATATTTTTGGATTTTATGGCTTTATATCTCTTTTTGGTATATTCAATATTTTCTATTTTTAGTGATTTTTTGGATTATCTAATATTTTTTATTTTTTAGAATAATTATATACAAGGGGTCACTATTAAATGGAAAACATATTCTATTACCAATATGGGAGAGCATACATGAAAAAATAGATTCAAGATGATGTTGGATGTCATTGGATAAAATGGGAATGGATTAGGGACTGCCAAAGACCATGTCACATGGGAGACAAATGTCAAGTTCTCAAAGTGTCCTTAAAAGGATATGCCAAGATGATTTTAGAACAAATCTAAATACTTATTCCACTTCTTTATCAAGGTTAGAATGGGAAGAAAGGATGGGAATAAATAGGATGGATAAGAGTATGGTTAGAAGATAAAGATTTGGATAGGATTATTGAATATGGTTTGGATAATACATGTAGGATGAAGAATTTATATCGGTAATATGGTTAAAATAGGATGAATTTGATGGATATAGGGTTTCCATCAAGTGTTTAGGTACTTGTAGATAATAAACTATTTTACATATAATGCCATAAAACTGATTTTCATCATGGTACTTTCCCAAGGTGCCATGAAAATGGTTTTCACCATTACACTAATTATTTATTATTATTATTTTATTTATGTTTTATGTATTATTAAATCCCTCAAGTGCATTCTCTAGAGATGTTGACATGAACTTCATTGATTTCTATATTTATTTCTTCTAAATTCATTAGAATGCCATCATGTCCCTTATGATGGAGGGTGTTACCAAGGATGGTGAATAATAAAATGTATTTGATGGAGGATTTTTTTTATTATGGGAATAATTTATTTTTGGGATGTGATCATGATGTGAAGGGGGATTGGGATAAACATTGTCACATTCCACGAGATTGATAATATCTTCTGAGTAGATGTTTTGGGTATTTCCTTTTATACTGATGGGATTTTCAAATTGTGATATTGAATTTTCATGCACCTTTATTGATGTAGGATGTAATTTTTATTTTTTTTCCCTTAGTGCCTTAAAATGTTTTTCACCAGGGGATTCATTTTTTTGATTTTCTATACTTTTATTTTTTGGGGTTTGATAATACTTAATAGAGGTTTTCACTAAAGGGCCTTGAATCTTATCTTTGATTTTGATTTAAATTATCCCATAGTTCTTCAAGGATATTTTCACTAGGGGACGTTGATTTTATATTTTTATTTTTCAGATTGTTGTATTTTAATGCTTCTTTATTATCTTTTGCTTAGATGTCAATCATGAAGTTTTCCATTGTTTGATTTTTTAATATTGAGTGATTTTATTGGTCCTAATCCATTGGTGTGTGATATTTAATTTCAAAATAGTATAAAGGATGGAGAACATTTATTAAAATATGGGTGGTAGCACAATCCTCATAGGTACTATGAATGAAGACTATTTCAATGTAGGATGGGGCTTTCTCAAAAATTGTGATAGTGTCATGAATATATTTATGTTGATTGGAAGATGGTTTTTAGTTGATATCATGATATCCTTTGTGTGCATGTACATGTATGGTTTCGATAATGCCATGGTCATGGAAACCGAGGCATTTCTAACTATAGTTCATGCTTTCAAGGATTTTATTGTTATAATATATTTTATACTTTAGAAATAATCTATGAGGTTATCTCCATGTAATCATGTAGTATTATTACTAATGATATCCTCATAAATGGAGAGGTTATATTTGACAAATTATGTGTTTCCAAACTAATAAGATGTTGATGTTAATGCTAATTTGTATTTTGATGTTAATTTTTATTTACTACATGTAGGATAGGCATGTCCACCTAGAAGGCATTTTTATCTTTGTTATCTACAATGACCATTGTCACTTGAGTTATGTGGTTTTGGGTGAAGGAAGGTTTGATATGTGATGGAATATGCCAAGGATGGTATAAAATATGGGTCCATCAAAGACTAGTGGTTTAAGGAAAATGGGTGGCTGGTAAAAGATGGGTCGATCAATGACAGGTGATTGGTGAAATAATAGTTCATCAAGGATTATATCATCAAATATGGGTCCTTAATAAAATATGAGTGGGTGTACCAATGATATTTTTAGATTGTACAAATATGGGTGATTAGATAAAAATAGATTCTTTAAAGGCTAGTTGTTCCAAGATGGAGTGATCATATTAACCTTTACATAGAAGTGGAGGAATTTGATTATGAATTGGAAGGGGATATTGGAAATTCCATAATGGATGATTCTTGTAATTATATGTACCTTATTATTACATAGACAAAGATCTTTAGAGTGGTGATGGTAGAATATAATTGGCTTATTAGATTTATTGTGTCTCTAATGTCAGTTATGGATGTAAGATGGTTATGTTGTAAAGTGTTGGATCTTGGATTGGTGGATGAAGGATTAAGAAGGGATGTTAGGTGAGATACCTATTAGATAAGTTGTTAGAGTTGATTGATCACATTTTGACATTGAGATGTTACTTCTATAACTAGATTGGGATTATAGAGGATATCGCTATTCAAATGGTTGCTATTAGGTAGGGGATTTAAATATCTTGGGTGAGATTCCATTGGGTCTATAGTAGAATTATATTTGGATTGATTTTTTGATTGGATATGGTTTGGATCAAGTCAAATTAGATTTATCTTGGATTGATTTGGATTTGGATTAGCTTGGTTTTTTCTATTAAGGTCAACTTATGTTTCATTTAATTCTTGATGTTTAATGTTTGGATGTGTTTGATTTTGATGCTCGATTTTTGATTTGATGGTTTGATTTTTGGTTTTGGTGTTTGATTTAATGTATATGTGAGAAATGTTGGATCTCATGATTTTTTTGGTCCCAATCCATATGTGTGGCATCTTCAATAGAAGGATGAGGATAATATTATATTTTGGATGTTTGATTTATTGATGTGTGGATTTAACCTGTTACATCTTGATTTCTTTAATAAACTTACTCTTGTTATTAAATGGATATTAATGGGGTTACTATTGTTTAATTACTAATGTAGCAAACTATTTTTATTATGTTGATGTATGTATAGACATATAATGATTATGTGTTTGTGACTCATTACTTGATTTATTAGTTGTACATGAGTTTTATATACATGTGGATTATGTTCATTTAGTATTATTGTAATTTAGTAGCATTTGTATTAATTATCATTTTTATAGCTTAACTACTATTTGCATTTGTGAGGTGGATGTAGGAAATATTACCTTCTCTAGATAGATATGGAGAGAGTGTATCATTAGCAAGGACAATGTAGTTGAAAATGTTGGAGGTGTAGAGATTTGAAAAGGAACTCAACACACACCACATATTATAATAAATGCAAGATTGTTTAAATTTCAATTGTGTTTAATTAATTTATGCTTTGTCATTCTTGATTTGATTTTGATTAGTGTTTTGATGATATATAGTTTTTATTGTAGTTGTTACTTTTTGACAATATTATGATGTGTTTCTATTATATAGTATGATAGTGGTATATTTGTTTCTATATGACTACAATTTTGAATTACATAACCCATATAGGTGTGTACCTTCAAGCATTTAGTATAAAATATTATTAGAACATATATTTACATGGCAAAGAAATAAATTACATTGCTTATCATATAAAAAAATGACTTTTGTAAACTATACCTAACTTAGACCTAAGTGGAAGTAACTAAGGTGGTACCTAGGGTGGCATAGTTCTATATTCCTAATCATTAACTAGTTATGAAGATTAGATTATTTAATTTATACCTTTTATTGTTTAAAGTTCAAAGTGCATAGGCATTTAAGTTATTATTACACATAATAATTATGTTTATTGAAATAATATAATGTCAAGTCTAATTTGGGAGTCATCACTTAGTTTTTTTTTATTTGTTGATTCAAACCATGAAACTTAGACTGGCTAGGGTTTGATTGTAATTTTGAATAAATATAAGGGTTATTGTGTTGTTTGGTGGTTGAGCTGTGAGTTGTTAGAAGCATGCTAGGAATTTTTTTTGTTATGGTGAGTCATTCTTGGAGAAATAATGAGGGAGAAGGGTTCACCATGAAATTATGGATTCAAATGGCATATAGATGATAATGAAAACACAAAAGGAAGAATGGAGTTTTTGTAAATGGAAAAAGGTCAGGGTTGATAGTGGAAAATAGGAGGAAATAAATGAATTTCTATTCATATACCAAGGGAAAAAGACTAATTCAGAGCAACTAAGAGGAAAAATTTTGTTCTTGATTTGCTACAAAAATTGGTATTCATGTTATATAGTTAGTAGATAATTTTTTTTTGGGTTTTTTTTAAAATGGTTATACAATGTTTTAAACCATTGAGAGGATCAAGGATTTGACCCTATGGGAGGATAAATCTCCCCACATAATCAAATCCATGATTCTATTAAGTATAACATGGGTACAAAGGCTTAGGTTAACTATGAATATAATATATTTATGTGGTTTATTACATGATTGAGTGTTGCTTTGTGTAGTTAACTTATATGGCTATGTGTTATTTTATGTGTTTATAAAATAGATTAAGACATTGTTTTAATAGAGAATCAAAACAAGGTTTTAGATGATTATTTATTTGACTGTGTTCATTTATAAACTAAAATGGATCAATATATCCATTTATATATTATGGCTTAGGATATTGTTTAATATTTTGGTTAATGGTTAGATTTTGGAATATTAAAACTAGGTTTGCTGGATATTTTTTAGTTGTGTATTCATTGCATTTTGATTTACAAATGGTTGGTTCTATATTCATTACATTTTGATTTATAAATAAGTGAGTGATATAACCTATGTATGAATGTTTTTTTTAGATGGATTTTCAACCTAGCTTAGATAAGTGAATTGATTTTTTATGAGTCAACTATGTATAAATGTTTGTGTGGTGACTATGTATAAATGTTTGTGTGTCAACTATGTATAAATACTTGTGTGTCAACTATGTATAAATGCTTGTGTCAACTATGTTTAAATGGTTATTTTGTTGACTATGAGTAAATGAATTTAGCTGTCAGACTACATGATTAAGTTTATTTTATGTTGGTTAAATATATGATTTTGTACTGATGTAAGGTTGTAATTTGATATATATATTAGTTTTGAGTTAATAAAATATAATTAATTTGTATAAATAGACTAGATTATTATCTATAATAAGGTTTATTTAAATAAAAACACTATTGCTAAATAGTTGAGATGATTATAAGTTGAATAACATAAACATCTATTCAACAGATTAGTTCTGTAGTACAAAAACTGCTATAGTTACATCATCTTGAACATACATAGATAGGTATAAAGTTGAGGATATAATTTATTAGTTAGATTTATTTTTTTTATTAATCATCTCTATGTAATATGGTTATTGAATGATTGATTATTGTTTGTTACATTATTTTAAAGGTTTGGTGTATCTTGACTGTAAATATTTTATGAAATGGTTGAATTATTTTTGGGTCATGGATGTTTAATTTGGGGGTTAAGCTTGTGTCAATTGATTTAAAAAATTAAACATACCATATGGTACATAACATAATATTTCATATTTTATTTTTGTTTTTAATCCATTTAATTAGGTTTTAAGTGATGTGTGGTCTTAACGTGATTTATATTTTAGTTTAAATGAGTTAATATTTATTAAGTCAGGAAATTAGGATATAAGAATAAACTTGAAAATATATAAATATGTAATAATGGACTATATGTAGAGATGATATAATATTATTTATGAATAGTTCATAAACACACACACATAAAAATAAAAAATAAAATAAAAATATACAATTATAAATTATATGCATAGGTCTGTGTGTGTGTGTGTGTGTGTGTGTGTGTGTGTGTGTGTGTGTGTGTGTGTGTGTGTGTGTGTGTGTGTGTGTGTGTGTGTGTGTGTGTGTGTGTGTGTGTGTGTGTGTGTGTGTGTGTGTGTGTGTGTGTGTGTGTGTGTGTGTGTGTGTGACCATTTATATGTATATATACCTACCATTAGGAAATTAGTATCTAAGCAATTTTTAAGTATATGGATATAAGTGGACAAACTTAATATATATGTATGCATATAACTTGGTAGGTTAGTTGTTTTTTGTTTATAGTGAATAAATATATTCATTTGAAAAATGGGATGCATACTATTAATTATTAATATGTTGATTCAGTTATTAATTACAAGGGAAATTATTAATTGTTGATTAGAATAAATAATGTTATATTTATTATCATTTGTTGGTTAGCTTAGGATTTATTGTGAAATTTGTATTATTTTTATTATAATACTTGTGAACAAGGGATGTTTGTATGGAATTGGTAACTTCTTAAATATTGTGAAGGTTGTTAGAAATAAATTTATTTTTAATATTTCCCTATTGAAAAATGGACTTTGGGTTGTATTAGAATTTAGGAAATATTTAGTAGATATTAAGTTATTATTTAACATGTAATTATTTATGTTAATCATTGTATATAATTACTATGGTATTAATACTAAATCTATATACTATCAAATGGTTGGTAAAGGTGTTGTGAGAGGTTCTTTTAAATATCCTCCATGGTGGAAGGGTAAGTAGCTTCAAAATTGTGATGTTTCAGGACGAGTGTAGAAAAAGTTGTTTTTTTCTACCCTTAAGAAGCTTGAATGAAAAATGGATAGCAAGAAGTTGGTGGAGATAGAAAAATTAAAGGAAGGAAAGAAGTAGGTTGTATTGGATAATGATGTAGGTGCGTCAGATTAGGTGAATTCAAAGGAGAATAAGAGGCCCGATTAAGGGAAGCTGATAGAGCTAGTAGTTCTAGAATAATATGACTATAATTGATCTATGGTATATTTTGGCTGATTTTAGTATATCTATAGATGGTTGTATATGAAACTGTTAGTCTCTATTGGTTTTTATTTAAAACCTATTTTCTATGTTTGGTCATATGCCTTTGCATGAATATATGCTGCGTTAGACCACTTTTTTTTATTTTTGTATCTCTTTTGGTAAAGGGCATGGGACCCTTAAAATGCCCAGGTATAGATTAAAAAATACTAAATCTATATGAAAAATCTATGGAAATATTTTAT
The DNA here is from genome assembly GCA_037957365.1 of Torreya grandis. Lineage (NCBI taxonomy): Eukaryota > Viridiplantae > Streptophyta > Pinopsida > Cupressales > Taxaceae > Torreya > Torreya grandis. The sequence goes on from JARHVA010007027.1 coordinate 25,236, forward strand.
AAGGATTATTTAGTAAATCTAGGATTAATGTTACTAAGGATTATTATAATGAAAATGTTTTCATGTATTTTGTAGAGTCATTAATACTTAGAGTAAATGAAATCTTATTGTGTGTGTGTGTGATTATGATTGATCTAATAGATCATTAAACTATATGAAAAATTTGGGAAAATAATGTCTATAGTTAAACATTGTCATTTCACCTGTTTGATTAATATGCATGTACTCACAATATCATGTTATAAAATAAATCTTAATGATATGTTGCATGTAGTTAAAATATTACAAAACACGGGTTCTAGTTGACTTCTCTATACCTGCAATGTTATCATATGTTCATCTATGAAGGGAGGGCCACTCCATAGATGGGAAACTATGTGGAGTATCTATGGTCAATGGTTGGTGTGGAAAATCACTTTGATGATGCTCTCTCTCTCTCCTTCAACAATCAATTGATAGAGACATTTACTCATGATTATAGTTTATATACATATGACAAGGTTGTGGATACTTGTTAGTTCAATGGAACAATGTATTTGTTTATATTCACTTTGATGTAATAACTTTGTATTATTGCACTAAATAACTATTATTTGGATACTCTTATTGTATAAACATTGATCAATTGGCTGAGTTATTATTTAGTAGTTATACATTATGTGATGGATTGAAATTATAATTCTATTGATTGTGTTAATCATTATCTAAATGAATCATAATCAAATAGTTCTACTAGATGATTTTAGTTAAATATCAATTAACTTATCTTAAATTGGATTAATCTAGTTAGATTAATAAATTAAAGTTTAAAACAAATTGTTTATTGAGTTAAGCCCAATGGCATTCTAACATGAGCTCAATTGTGGGATTAAGGTAAGATTGACTAAGATTTAATTTGATTTGATGGTGAAATGTTTGACTCAATTTTGAAGTGGATGGGCTTAGACTTATTATGAATTTGGAATTTTGTATTTTATACATGATTTGACATGACTAACTTTTTGATTGTGACATTAAAAATGATTTGACTTGGTCAAAGGTAGATGCTTAAATTTTGATTTACCTTTAACCTATGTTGACTTAATGTTCTGATTTAAATTTGACTTGATGTTTGATTTGAAATTATTTGACTTGAATGATTGAAGTTTTTCCTTTTATGTTTGACTATTCAAGGTTGAATTAGAATAGTTTATGTTTGAATTTTGAATGATGGGTCACTAATATTTGATGTTGGATGGATTTGACATTGTTTGAAATATTTAAGTTTTACAATCAATACAAGTCCCAAACTATTTAACCCTAATTTGGATAAAGATCCTATTTATTGGTTAGGGTTATGGATATATAAATTGTAGGCTAAAAAGGTTAATATCAAACTTATAGTAGGCCAATTAACGTGATAAGCCTAGATGTACCATATGTTAAATTTATAATACTAAGATAGGCCATTAATGGAAAGTATAAATGTGCTAGATATACAAATGACATAAAAGAAAGTAATTATTTGTTTATGATTCTAATACAATGATGGATTTGGTACATGAAGAAAGAAGTTAGGAATATAGTTCTAGATAAATCATCATATTATGTACCTAGTGCCTCTAGCTCTTTGGATGGTTCCATCCACCTAAGATATTTATGTTAACACTAGTGTCTAAATTTAATGTTAATGTAATATATTGAATATATGATAAAATAGGACACGACCACATAAATTCTTTTAGGTTTGGATTCACCTTCACTCTTGTGCATTTATATTTGAGTCATGGACTATCACTCCCAGTGAAATGGTAAAACCTTAGATTTTCATATATTATGTGACCTTGGGTAAAAATGAGCTAATGGGCACATAGTTTCAAGCTAACTCTTAATCTCCCCACTATCAAAGGGAATTGTCTACATAGAAAATACTATAGAAGAGGGCCTGAAACTTAGGTATTTCTCCCCTCCATGTTGGCTTGTGTGTGAATCATGTAATTTTTAATCAAGTACAATAGTGACCTATCTTGTATCTTAGAAAATATGATCTAATAACTTCTCCTTTACTACTTTAGACCTATAACTAGGATACTTATTTGATTAATACCAGAATCAGGGAGAACAAGAAATTTTATGATAACTCAAGTGTTTATTGAGTGACATGTTGGTCTTTTCTAGGTGAGGAATGAATATGGGTTGATATTTCATTTATAGTAATCCTATAGATAAATATCTCACATTAAATCACCTAGGCCAACCAATGTAATATTTTAATTTTATAATTAGATGAATTTAGGGTACTTGACACTTCCATAAAGCTAAAACAGTAATGTTGATGCTACTATCTGACCTAGACATTACTATCTAAGGAGAAGGAGAGTAAGCATATGCTCAAAAAATTTAATGGTGTAAGAAAATTAAATTTTAATCATTATGATAAATATGGTATGTCTATGTCATCAATATAAGGTCAGTCAAACTAAGAGATAGGCTAAGGTGTATAAAAAAGAGTAGATGTGAGGCTTACAAAATCAAGGCATGCATCAAACTAAGGGAAAAAACCTAGGTTCATGAGTTTACCCAGTGTACAAAACTAAGGTGCTACATAATCATAAAATATTATCTACATTCCCCCCTTAAATATATTAATGAAATTTCCAGTTTAAAAGAAAGGAATAAGTACCTGGGTGTGTATACACACTTTCTCTTTATTGAGTTGAATTTGAGTGTTTTATTGGAGCTAGGTTTGAGTGCTTTGCTAGTGACTACTACAACTAAAATCATGTTACAATGTTTAATAAATGCATATAATCTGGGTCAAAATTACTTAAAATAAATTGAAATTTAAAGATCAAGGTTTAAGAGTACACATGTGTGTTGATGTAACTACCTTTCCTATTTGTAACTTATTTTTGAAAGGTATGTATCATTATAAGGTTTTGAAATTGAAATTAAGATAAATATTGATTATTATTTTTAAGTTCATACACACACACACACACACACACACACACACACACACACACACACACACACACACACACACACACACACACACACATAGAGAGAGAGAGAGAGAGAGAGAGAGAGAGAGAGAGAGAGAGAGAGAGAGAGAGAGAGAGAGAGAGAGAGAGAGAGAGAGAGAGAGAGAGAGAGAGAGGTACATGCCCCCAACTTTGAAGTAAAAGTGAGTTGTAAACTAGTAGTTAAGATTTGCTCAATCATGTAACCTAATAATACATGTAACCTAGTGAGTTTGGATGATCAAGTACAGAATAAAAACCTTGAAATATTGAGTGATTTAATCACCCAAACCATACCAAAAGGTGAACCAACTAATTTAGTATATTGGATCACTAAAGTCTATAAAAGTTTGTTAGGTATCAATATGTGTAGTAGTTTCAAAATCTAAAATTGATTTGGTTTTTACAATATTAGGCACATGTTACATATAATATGCAATTTAGATTTGTCTCATACTAAAACCATGTGTAACAATGGTTATAATTATTCCATAAATGTGTATCAGAATCATATAATTGTGTATTTTCACCAATTTGTAAATATATGTAAGTATGGAGGGCATGCTTCTTAAGCATGGCCCCATTATATATGGATAGATCTAAAATTGGTATAACTACCAATGTGGGTGACATTTTTCTGAACATGCCCCCATTATAAACTAGAGATGCTAAAAATTGAGTAAGTGTGGATAGCATGCTTCCAAATCATACCACCATCAAATATGCAAATTATAAGTACCATATTGAATGTGGAGAAAATGGTTCCCAAGCATGCCCCCATTGAATCTAAAACTTTGAATGTGTGGAATCCATGTCATCATGGCATTACCCTAATTAATATGTAAAGTGGTGTAAGTACCATATACTATATGAGTGTGGATAACATTATTCCAAAGCATGCCCCCACTATAATAAGGAAATTGTGAAAAATGTGGAATCCATGTCACCATGACATACCCCAATTAATATGACCCCCCTCTTTTGAGGCGAGGAAAAAATAGTACCTAGTAGATAAACCACCTCAAAAAAGTAATACAACTTTATATTTGTGAATGTAGCCATGTAGCATATAGAAATAAATATATCTATGTAAATGTAACTGTAGAGTTAAAATTCTACATTTTTGTTTTTTACCTTTGGTACATGCATATATTATTTGGCTAGGTATATAGGTAGATAAGTAACCATTTAGGTCATATTAATTCATGGGACTAAAGAGATCTCTTTTTGTTAATGCCTTGAAAAAGATTTAATACTCTAATGCTAGTGGAGGGTATCCATGTGTCACTTCAACACTATTTGAAAAGGAAAGTGAATATCAAAAGGACTCCATTGATCATGAGGCTACCATGTGGATAAATGATGGTTCACCTTCAAATAAAGGAGTATCAGGGAGAATCAATGACTCAATTTGGAGTAATAGATCTAATGGTGTAGAATCTCCAAAATTCATAAGGGTTAAAAATCTAATTAAAAGAATGAGGGAAAAGTTTCAAAGCCTCAAATAAATGTAGACAATTTCACCTATCTCTTTTAAGGGAAAGTGAGTATCATAAAGACTCTGTTGAGTACAAAGCCAACAAGTATCAGCATAATGGGTGCTAAAATCCAAAAGAATCAAGAAAGCTAAAGAGTTTATAGAATGAAGGGGAAAGAGGAGTCAAGTAATTAATAGTCACATAAGCCTCCACATGTCCATGCTTCAACAAACTACATGTAGAAGGAAAATAGGAGAAATAATTGAAATATAATGAAAGAGACAATTAGCAAACATAATAGAATGAAGCTCCAAGTTGTTCAATTATAATAGCATGCAAGTTTTGGATCTAGAATTTGTGGATAGGTAGTTGGAATCTAAGCATGTTGTAGTGACCCACGATGGATAATTTGGTATATAAGTAGTAGATCAAAGGAGTGAAACAAAGGAAGGAAATAACTAGAGTTTCATCTAGATAAATAGAGAATTTAGTAGCTAGTTTTTGAAGCATTTTCTACTACCTTAATAGGTACCTCTCTTGAGGGATAAAAAATTGTATTATGTGCATTTTTACTTATATACTTTGTTCTCCTATCAAAATATGAAGAGAGAGTGGTGTTCTATGCATTATAGTATGTTTATCATTCTTACTTATATTTTTTGTTTTATGATCCTTTCTTAGCTTTGCATAAACACTAAGATTGTTAATCATGCTTTATGGTATTTAATTTTATTAGTTAATAGTGTTTAAACTAATACTATGTTGTTCAGATAGATGAGGATTTAGGTTATTTTTTCTTTTACAAGCCTTTAATTTGGTGTATAGTCTATACTATAATTATTAATCATGATTTATGCTCCTTAATATTTTAAGTAAATTCTATTAGTAATAATTACTATGTTGTTTGGTAGAGGAATACAATCTTGGCACATCACCTTAGTAGTTTAAGTATTTATTTTATGCATCATTTTTTCCTCTTTATATCAAACCCCAAAGATAAGGGCTAGATTATTTAAAATATGTAGGTCATTTCAAGGGTCAAGTCCCACATCTTTGAAACTTCCCACAACTTTGGTGATTAGTTGTAAAATTAAGCATCAATTGTTCACTTGACATGCCCAGTGGGATGAAGTCTAACTAAAAGTGCATGAGTGGACATATTTTAAGAGGGAGGCCAACTACAAGATCTCAATCTACTATAAATTTGGGACTATTAATACAATCATTAGTAATTACTTCAATAAGAGGGTCAACTCAGAAAAATTACACTCAAAAATCAAATGGCCATTCAAGTTCCACCTACGAACTTTGTCAATTGGAAATGTGGAAGCCCCCTTATCCTACCAATATCTCTTGATACATGGGACCCTATTCTAGCTAGTGCTTTAAAAGCATTACCTAAATTTTCTATAAAGGACTTCAAGACTCTATTTTATCATCTTCAAGATGTGGTTGATGTATGCACTATCCACTTTATCACACAACAAAGTGTAGCCTTGAGACTACTCACAACCTCTTTAAAATCAAGGGCTCTAGATTGGTATACATCTTTAGCACGAAATTTTATTGGAAACTAGGATCAATTACAAATTGTATTATATGATAGATTCAATGAAAAAGGGGACACATCATCCATCCTACATCAATCAATCACTATTAAGAGAGCTCCCCAAGAAGTAATGATGATTTTTAACACTAGATTTCAGAAGACATGGCTAAGAATCCTAACCTTAGCCTAACTATCTATAAGTATGGCAATTATTTTATATCTTAAGGCTTTTAATTCTAATATCTCAATCATAATCGAATCATTAGGATGGTAGAACCTTATTGATGCTTATGACCTTACTATAAGAGCATAAAATAACTTGATAGATGATCAGAAATTACCCTAATTCCTCTTATTCCTATGTTTCTAAAAATATCTCTTTCTATTCAAGAAGAGGTTTGTAGAAATTCTCAAGTCAGTACTTATTTATACACATTTATTTTATCTCAATGGATATCAACCACATTTACATCCTCTTCCTCATCATAATTGAATGATTTAAATAACATTCTTTGAACCTTTTCTAATGAAATTTTCAAACTTAAGAGGAACCAAACTTCATATCAATGACCTCCTTACCAGGGCTTGCAAGGGAACAAACCTTCATACCAAATAAATAAGTACTAAGGGACTCAAATAATATCTCTATCACAGCCATCTGATTAGATCATCCTTGTACTCACACTATTTGAGATAGTCTCATCAAGCTCAGGGAGAGAACTAGTCCTTGGCCAAAATAGTGTAGTGGAAGAGACAAATGTATGGTGTTTTCCTTATAATTACTCTCACATGCCAAGGGATTACCCCATGGGAAATTTATATTAAATAATATCTAACCAAATAAGTATGGGAAACAAAGAAACTACCTCATTAAGACCATATCAGTCACTGGAAGTTTAGAATGCAACCATGGTGGCTCAGATGCAAGGAATGTCATTAGAACAAGAAGGTGATATTACCCCTAAAAATTCTTTGTACTCATGGATTAAAGGTGAATAATATATGTTCATTAATGAGGAATCTACCTCTAAGACTCTAGTTTAGTTTGATTATTTTACATGCTCAAAAAGGAGAATGGTAAAAGATGCTTTTCCTACTATTAATACTGAATCGAGAAAGGTTCCATTAGATCTAGTTCCTCAGGTCCCTATGATAAGAAAAGAGGTTCCAATGACTACAAAAAATTAAATAATCCCTAATTTAGCAATTTAAAGGACAATGTATCCATAGTACTCCAAGGTACAACCACCTAGATAAATTAACATGGTATAATAATTGAAGAAAGTTCCTGTTAATGTCTCATTATGGGATATGTTGGTCATTCTTGAACAAAAGAAACTATTGTAAGAAGCACTAAAAGATCAAAATGAGCCAAATTGTATTTCAACAAAGGAAACTCCATCAAGTATAGGTGAAGAGAAACTAAAAATATCCTAGCCATAACAACTATTAGCCTTGGTGAATGCCAAAAAAGAGGTATAAAAATTTAAACCTAGCCATTTCTATATGACTCTTATGGTGGGTAAGAATTTTTTTCATAATTCTATGATAGACTTAGCTATAAGTACTATTGTCTTACTTAAGTTAATAGCTGACACCCTGAAGATTAAGTATGAACCACTAATTAAAGGAGTCATGCAGCTTGATGGTAAATTAGTATAAACCATATGGATAATTAGAGGGCTTCCATTATATATATATTCTTGCCCAAACATAACTATTTTGTAGGGTATAATAGTCATAGATATCCCTCCCATTTTTGGTTTATATTTATCTAGTGACTTTACTACTAAAATTGGAGCGTACATGTCTCTTGACATGTCATAATTTATTCTAAAAATCATGTACGGTTCAAAGATGAAGTTATTATCAGAACCTATCAATAAGGAACATATTACTGATAAAGTAATATCAAAATTTCAATCATTTCATGCAATTATTATTAGATAATAAAAAGTCTATAAGGAGTCATGCATCAAATATGATGATAATCAAAATGGTGAAAATTATCTCTCGAATATAACACCTGAAGACCCTTTTGGTAATTTTCATTCCACTGGTTTGGGAACTTATGTGAAATATGATGAAAATCCTAAGATACCTAGGATTATGACAGAGGTGATAAATGAATAAGAGAGTCTTATAGATGATTCTTTCATATGGACACTAAATTTTTTTGGGGAAAGAAGTAAGAATGGCTCAAGGATAGGCATATGGCTTATATCTCTCCAAAAGGGAAAAATATCTTTAAGGCACTACATTTTAATTTTAGCTGGACTAACAATGAAGCTAAGTATGAATATCTAGTGCATGGAATAATCCTTGACCAAAAATAAGGAATAAATAATTTGAGAGTCTTTGGTGACTCAAAATTAGTGGTCAAGTAGATCAGGGAGACTATAGCAGCAAAGAATATAAGAATGAGGTCTTATCATCATAAGGTGTGGGACTTGGTTGAAGGTTTTGATGCCTTTAATATTGAAGTTATCCGAAGGTCTCAAAATGATGATGTAGATATAATGGCTCAAATTGGACCCCAATTCAATCCAACCAAATGTTTTTTGGTTGATAAAGAATCATTAAAATTTCTTATATGTCCCTTCATTCCTAACAATGTAGATAATTGGCAAGTGTTTGAGAGTGATCTTTAGATCATTTTATTTTTACAACAATCAAGAGAATTTGCTAACCAACTTTAGAATTATAGCCTAAGATTTAAGAAGCATATGATGACTAAAAAATTCAATTAAGTTTTAACAAGCTTCCAAGGGGACTGATAACCCTTGAGAATCTATTTGAATTTAATGATGCAAACTTAGACAAAAGAAATTTCATAGCAAGCAAAGAAGATTATTCAAAATTCAAGATCTTAGTGGGGAAAAGGCTAAAAGTATGTAATTTTACCACTCAAAAATAAAAATATAAACTAGTATCTTTATTTAATAAGTATAATAAGGTGATAACATGGATGTATGAGGACCTTCATGGTTATAAAAAAGATTATCCATCATACTATCAACTGAATAGAAAGATCAAATCCTATATACCAAAATCAAAGACTAATGAATCCAAGAATTGAGTCTCTCATGGTGGAAGATCTCAATAAATTATTGAAATCCAAGATTATCTTTCCCATCAAACATTCCACATGGGTATCTAACTTGGTCCTAATAAGGAATAAAAATGGAGAAATTAGACTTTGTGTAGATTTCAGGGATTTAAATTAAGCTTCCCTTAAAGATCATTACCCCTTCCTTTAATGGATAAAATCTTAAAGATAGTAGCTAGGGCATAGATTTTCTCCTTATTGGATGGATTCTTAGGCTATAATCAAATATGGTTGACTAGAGAGGATCAACACAAGACCATTTTCACAATAAAGTTAAGAACTTTTGCTTATGTGAAAATTCCATTCAAACTCTCCAATGTAGGGGCCATATTTTAATGAGCAATGGACATTGCTTTTGGGGAGTTAATAAATAAAGTGATTCTAATTTTATTATATGATGTCATTATTTTCACCAAGTTTATTAAAGATCATTTTGATCAATTAGAGGCCATTGTTTAGAAATGCTAAGAGTTTGGGATCTCTCTAAATCCTAATAAATGTGTATTAAAAGTACCTCAAGGTAAGCTACCTAAAAACATTATTTCAAAAGAAGCGATCACCATAGACCCAAACAGAGTTAAGGAAATATTAGACCAATCAATACTAGTAAATAGGAAAATAGTATAATCTTTTATTGGTAAGATAAATTTTATAAGTAGATTCATCTCAGATTTTGTCAGAATGCTTAGACCCATCACTTTGATGTTAAAAAGGATCTTAGTTTCAAATGGATGAGTGAAGGCTAAAAAGCTTTTTAAAATATTAAAATGGCCATTGTATCCACCCCAATATTACACAATCCATATTTCTCCAAGGATTTCATCATGTATGTTTATGGAGGAGAGCATAACATAGCATTAGTACTAACATAAAAAGACATGCAACAAGAAGAAGAGCATCCAATTGCCTTCTTCTCAAAGACCCTTTGAGATTATGAATCTAGGTATAATTTTGTTAAAAAGAAATCTTATGCTATTGTAAAAGGTCTAAATAAATTTAGACACTTAGCAATAAGTCACAAGACTATAGTATTGGTGGCTCACCCAAGTTTTAGAGAATATATTATGGAAGGGGAAATAACTAAAAAAAGAGCCAATTGGATAACCAAAATACTAGAGTATTATATTGAGGTTAAGCCAACCAAGATGATAATAGGAAGGGGTTTTTTTCAATACATTGCCCAAGATTCAATAGCCTTACTAGAGGAATAATATATTATAGAAGTCATGCTACATATACAAGAGAATTAAATACTTTTGGGTCACTGACATAATTAATTTTATGAAGTATGGTCAATATCCAAGACAATTGTCTCCTGAAAGGAGTAGATACTATTGATAACAAGGATCAATTTTTGTTCTGATAGATAATTTCCTTTTTAAAAGGAATTTTGATGGAATCTTACTCAGGGGTATTGAAAGTGAGTAAATTAATATGACATTAGATGAGTTACACTATGGAGCATTTAAAGGACATTTTTCAATGAGAACTACTGCTATCAAGATAATCCAGGCAAGGTATTTCTAGCCTACAATGTTTTTTTATTGCCATGATATGGTCAGTAAGAGTCAATATTTCCAATTTTACATAGGTAAGAGAATAAATGAAACCTTGCCACTCAGTCCAATAATTTTTAAAGAACTTTTTGCTCAATAGGGCCTATATTTCAATCAGATGATTAGTCTAGTCTCAAGTGCATGGCACAAATGGATTCTTACTACCACTAATTATTTTACAAGATGCATTAAGGTAGTTGTTTTGAAAGAGGGAATAGAAAATATGATCCTATATCTCCTAGGAGAGATTACCCCCAGATTTGGACCTCCTTGGACTATCATATCTGATAATACTAAGGCATTCCTTACGGTAAAGGTGTCTGATTTTGTGCTAAAGAATGGTATATATTTGACTAATTCTTCAAATTATTATCTATAAGGAAATGGTTTGGTAGAATCAATAAATAATAATCTGATCAGACTCATTAAGAGAATGGGTGATGATCATAAGAGAGGATGGCATGAACATCTAAAAGTATCCTTATGGGTGGTCCAAATTACACCCAAATAGGTGATTAAGACTTCACCATATGAGCTGGTGTATGGGATGAGTGCATTAATGCCCATTTTAATTGAAATTATAGCCTTATAATTAATAAATAAAATGGAAATAGAAGAAAATTATCCAATGCAAGTTAGACTTGAAAAATTATTGGGACTCTAGAAAAAGAGAGAATCAACTCATGACTCAATGATAAATTGCTAGCAAGTGATCAAGTTGGTTTGATTGAAAGAAATTTAAACCTAATTTTAAGATTGGGATCTGGGTTTTAAAGTGGGATGTAAGGGCTATCAAGCTCAAGAATAATGGTAAGTTAGACTCTTTGTGGATAGGTCCTTTCAAAATCATTACATGTAAGTAGTATAATGCTTACGAGCTCGAGTCTTAGAAAGGAGAGGAATTAGATATTGCTATTAATGGAATATTTTTGAAGCTCTTCACATAAATTTTTTTAACCCTATATATAGTTAGATTAGTTTCCCCTTCAATTTTCTTATTTTGAGGTTAGTGTCCCACCTCCTTTTAAATAAATGTTCTTTGAACACGTGTCATTCATGGAGGCTCTCTAGAATTTTAATATGATCTTTTCACATATGACTATCCCAAAAAGATACCTATCTAATGGATTTCTTAGGGTCTTTAATGTTAGGTTTTAAAATTTGAATTAAGGATCTCAAATATTTGATAATCAGTGCCTTGGAGACTTGAATTGAAAGTCTTTTAATGAGACATGACTAATACATCAAGGAGAGTCATTAATTCATGTTTGTAAGAGAAAAGGAATTAAAAGGGAAATTTGAGTCTCATTTTATTCACTATCAAGTAAATAATTTCCTTAGATTTGAGCAAAGAGTTAGCATTTGAGCCTCATCGAGCAAAAGAATTGAGCCAAGGAACAATAAGGAAAGCACCACAACAACTAGAGTCTCAATTGAAATGGCAACCATATCAATACCATCAAAGTCATATGCCTCAGCTCCTACATATCCCAAGACAACATTCCAAAGAACTAGAGAAGTGAGCAAATGTATTTTACAAGACTCTTCTCTCATCCTCGATTATGTAGATGAGATTTATGACCACATTTTAATGAAGAAGACTAAGACCCTTAGGGAGGTAGTGCATGCAAAAATGTTAATTCAGATCAAGAATAAAAATTTTGGTATGAGGATTTGGACCTTAGGGTTAGCCTAATATATGGTGCCAATAGTGTACCCATGCCCTAAATTGGTGGACTTATGCATGCAAAATTATAATTTTGAAAACTTGACAATTCAAAAGGGACAGATCAGGGTAGTAATTAATCCCTAAACTATTCATCACATGCTAGTTTTATAACATGATCCTTCACCTAGTTTTTATGACATGACTCAGTTGAGGCATGTTTTGTCTTAAGTGTACTAGAAAAAAACATTCTTTAATAAGGAACTATGTCTTATAGATAATAATAGTACACCTCAACCCTTACCCTTTCCCTTGGGCATGTTGAAAGTAGAGTCATAGGAGGTATGTCCAATGCTTTACTTCATCTCTAGGGAGTATCATTATAGGATGGTACATGATTTATAGTTGGTAGATCTTTTTTGAATGAGGACTATGGCTAGAATGCAAGTATAAAAATTTGATTTAGTGGAACACATTGCCTATACTATGAGCCAACTATTAGTGAATTTTAGATTATAACCTACTTTTAGGTATTCCTCATACCTATTTCATCTCATTTTATATCAAAATACCAAATTATTTTAGTATCATATAAGTTTGAACCTATGGGACTTGGAGGTAGTAGACCCTTTGAAATTTATCCCTATATCTATATGGACTCATGTGTTATTGGATTCATCAGATGTTTATGAGTTTGTTGAGTGCTTTATGGCACCACTAGTAGGGGAGTTAGATTTAAGGGGTATAAACAATAAAATGAATGACTTGGTTAGGTCCATCTTATCTAATTCCCATCACCCTTGTGATTTATTTTTTATAACCCATATTTATTTCATTAGAGTTCATGGTTTTGGGGAAGAATCTTATATGCTTCCCAAAGTTTTGACCAATAGAATAGTAGGTTTGGAAGTGACACAATAGTTAGTGGTTATTAAATCTGAGTATGGATTAGGGAGAAAGAAAAGTTCCTTATATGTCATATCAATAACTAAGGGTGGTGTTACTATGGTGAAGAGGTAGGGATAATTTATTTTGATGAGGAAATTAGTTCCATATGGGCTAGTTTTGATTCAAGATTTATGGAAATATAACCCTGATGTTTTTATGACTTCTTAGTTTGCCAAAAGTAAATTCCATGTTTATTTTAAGCATGAGATCAAGAAATTATTTTAGGATAGGATCCGCTAGGAGAGATGCATTAGATATATATGTGGAACTATAAGACATCCTACTCTCACCATATAAATCTTTTTATTAACCCATTCAAAATTATGACCCAACAAGATTAATGACTAAGGCGTTGAGATAGGACTTGGTCAGGAAAGGCTAGAATTAGGAGAAAGTAAATGCCTACTGGAAGTATAGGCAAGAAATTGGTGAATTTACTTAAAATTTTAAGGATGTAAAAATAGATGAATAATGGGAAAAATTATGGGATGAGGATCATGTTACTTTGACTTCTAGCTCATATACAAGAAACCTCCTAAGACCATAGAAAGAGACTCTAGAGGTAGGGACATCTACAATGACACACACAACTAGTCCCTAGCCACCATCTCTTAGTGAGTTTGAGAAACAAGGGATGGCCCAGCCTACTTTTAAAGTCCTTAAATTTGGGGCCCCATTAAATCCCTCATAGGCAACATCATCCACACAAGAGGTGATAGACTCATCACAGCTGGTGATAGTCCAAATAGGGAAAGAGGATCTTATAAAGATCCCTAAGAGGAAGAAATAAAGAGTATATTCTTAGGAAGGAGATAAAGAAAAAGAGGTAGAACCCACCTCATAAATGACTCCTCCTCAATCTCCCACTTAAACTATGTTAATCCCACCTCCTTTACATGGATTAACATTCTCAACCATCTCAGCTATACCAACTCAATCACTAATGCCTTCTCCTTCCCCATTCCATTTTGCTTCCCAATAGTTAATTTTTCCAACCTTTTCCCCTATGGTCTTGAAAATCACATCTTCATCATAGAACTAACCCTATCAATAAATCACTATGCCTTATGGTTTACTCCATGGGTATCCTTTCATTGGTGGTGTAGTAACCTCTCCCTCATACTTCAATACTCAATCAGACATGGAAAATAAGGCCAAAGAGGCAAGGAAGGAGAAGTAAAGGTATAAGGAGAGTAATGAAATGGCTACACAACAAACAAGGTCTCTTTATGACCATAAAGAACATTCCTTCACTATCACCCACATGGTCCCTAATGTGACTAAGCCACTTGAGAAAATGCAACCTAAGGATTATACATGAGTGTATTTGCTATAGACCTAACTTAGTTCAAACCCTAAGACAAAGTGGAGCATATGATTGAAACTATGGCTATGGTCAACACATACTATCTCAAAGTCTCTAATAAATTTGAGAAATCAAAATCAAGTTTAATCCAAGCCCAAGTCACTTTGAGCCATATGACACAAGATCTCAAGGCAAAGGACAAGGAGATATCCCAACTCAATAAGGACTTGAAAGGGAAAGTATCCAAATAAGTCTTGAAGACTTCAAAAGATAAGGTAAAGTCTTTGCAATAGGAGCTCAGTGTAGCCAAGGCCTTTATCAACTCATTTAAAGTAGATAAGAGTCTTGTTGTGAAGAAAATTGATGATAAGGAAGCTAAGATCACTCAACTATAATATAAGATAAATTTACTAAGGCCAAAAAGAATAAATCGTAGGTTGAATGTAAAAACTCTAAAGATGAAGTGGTAAGGCTAACTCAAGAATTAGCCCAATGACCCCAACTAGCTAGAGTGGTAACAATGGTTAAGGGACTTGATGTCTCTTGTTTGAAGAGAATTTTAGTGGATGTGGCTCCTCTAAATCTTGCACTCAAGTTTATATTCGATGCTCAGACCCTATGTGTGAAAGTTTATTCCTCTATGGAGAGTATCCTACTTTTAGTTGCTACCAAGGTACCCAAATCATAGATGTTATTTTAGAAATTATATGATACATCAGAGGAAATGCTATAGTCAATTGGGATCAAAGAAAAGTGAGAAAAAGTAGGAAGGGTAAGTGATATTTTGAGCTATAACAAAGTTGCATCTAAATACAAGAATCTACTAAATCTTTTTAAGAAAAGGGTTAAAGGAATGAAAGGGAACATTGAAGAATTGGTCTAATTTGGACTCCCTTACCCCTTTCTAGATGATATAATGTTGTTAATGGATGCCTTGATTCAAAATATTTTATTCACAAAGCATCATGATCAAATGGTTTTTAGTCCCTCAATGATTCTTCAACTATCATTGAGCTAGAAATTGTTTTAGTCTCGATTGAAAAATTGGAGTTTTAATTACACTTACTATTTTATAACCTCCAAGAATTATCCCATAAGGAAATAATAGAGTTAGATAGAGATTTACAAGCTCTAAAAAAGGCAAATATCCATCATAGGTAGAACAGACCTATTTCTAGGTTGTATTGTAGAAGCTCTGAGTGAGCTATGGTAGGAAACAATTTTGAGCAAGTTTTGGTTTGAGTTTTTGTGGAAATCCTTCCATGCACGCATGGATCCCCTAGTGAGTCTCTACGAACTATAGATTTAAAATTCTAAATTTTTATTTTATACCTTTGGGACATGGATTTATTATTTAGCTAGGTATATAGTTAGCTAAGTCACTTTTTGGGTCATATTAATTCATGGGGCCAAAGAGATCTCTTTTTTTTAATGCCTTGAAAATGATTTAAGAATTTAATGCTAGTAGAGGGTATCCATGTGTCACTTTGACACTCTTTGAAAGGGAAAGTGAGTATAAAAAATAATCTATTGAGTGTGAAGTTTCCACATGGATAAATGATTTTTTACCTTGAGACAAAGGGTCAGTGAAGAGAATCAATGGCTCAGTTTGGAGTAATAGATCTAATGGTATAGAATCTCCAAAAGATATAAGGGTTAAAAATATATGTAAAAGAATAAGGGAAAAGATTTTAAGACTCAAATAAATGTATATAATGATACTTGTCACTTTGGTGCTCTTTGAAGAGAAAGTGAGTATGAAAAATACTCTGTTAAATGTAAAGCCAACACGTGTCAGCATAGTGGGTCCCAGAGCACAAAAGAGCTAAGAAAGCTAAAGGTTTTTCAAAATGAAGGGGAAAGAGGATTAAAGTAATCAATAGCCATGGAATCCTCCATGTGTCCATGATTCAAGAAACTATGGGTAGAAGACAAATAGGACAAATAATTTAAATAGAATGAAAAAGATAGTTAGCTGAAATAATAGAATCAAGCTCCAAGTTGTTTAATTATAATGGCTTGCAAGTTTTAGATCTAAAATTTGTATATAGGTAGTTGGAATCTAAGCAAGTTGTAGTAACCAACTATGGATATTTTGGGATATAATTAGCACATCAAAGGAACAAAATAAAGGAGGGGGGATCACTAGAGTTTCATCTAGACCAATAGAGATTTTAGAAGCTAGTTTTTAAAGCATTTTCTACTTCCTTAATAGGTGCCTCTATTGAGGGATAAAACATTGTATTTTGTGCGTTTTACCTTATGTAATTTGTTATACTATAAAAATATCAAGAGAGAGTGATGTTATATGCAATTATATTCTTTTTCTCATTATTACTTCTCATTTTTCTATTATGATCCTTTTTTAGCTTTGCATAAATACTAAGATTGTTAATCATGCTATATGCTCTTTAATTTTGTTAGTGAATATTGTTTAAACTAATACTATGATGTTTCGATAGATGAGTATTTAGGTTATATTTTATTTTAAGATCC
Source organism: Torreya grandis (assembly GCA_037957365.1). Taxonomy (NCBI): domain Eukaryota; kingdom Viridiplantae; phylum Streptophyta; class Pinopsida; order Cupressales; family Taxaceae; genus Torreya; species Torreya grandis. The sequence continues at coordinate 42,346 of JARHVA010007027.1, forward strand.
TTTAATTTGGTTTATATTCTATTCTAGAATTAGTAATCATACTTTATGCTCCTTAATATTTTTAGTAAATTCTATTAGTACTAATCAATGCATTTTTTGGTAGAGGTCTAAATCTTCGTGCATCACCTTAGTAGCTCAAGTATTTATTTTATGCATAGTTTATTTCCTCTTTATATCAAACCCCAAAGAGAAGATATAGCTTCTTTAAAATCTAGAGGTTGTTTCAAGGGTCAAGTCCCACATCTTTGAAACTTCCCAAAACTTTAGTGATTAGTTACAAAATTAAGCATCAACAGTAACATTAAAGCACATAGAACTAATGCGATCACATTTAGGACTAAAATACATGATAAATATCATGAAAAAATATAGATAGTAAAATTAAAATCTTAACAAGAAAATAATCACAAACACAATATCACTCAAAAGTAAGTCAAAAGGTAATGGTTCAAGGAGATTGCAAACAAGGGACATGTTCAAATGCCAGGGAAATAAAATGAATGTGACTTAGTCAAATATATCTATAATTAAATAATGAGATAGTAAATTTACCATAGAATGAAATGACATATTCAAATGTACAATAAGGTAATCATAGGAATAGGGGCCACATACAATATATCATATTTAAATGCTCCAACAATCAAAGTAATAGCAAGGCAAAACATTCAAGGAAGTGTGTAAAGGAAAAGCAAAATAAATTAGCATAAACATGTCATGGTATCCAATAGATCGAGTGTGTTGGCAAAAATATCAATTACATAGCATATCAAGTACCCTATGTAATGTATAGTCATGGATAATAGGCATGTGTAAGTATATATGTAAGCTCAAACATGATAGTGCAGAGTGATCATCAAATCATATAACCTATGTATATCAAGATCATAAAATAAGGATGCCCACAACATCTTAATGATATGAGTAGAGGGAGGTACCAACACCCATAAGTATAACATGTATCTATGTATGCCTATGTATGAGTATGTAGGATTAAATTATATGTTAGTCCTTAACATATAACTAATACATAGACGCCAAGGAGATAATAGAACATGTAAATGCCAAAAGTGTTTTTGGATTTCTAATTTTTTATTTTATTATATTTTTTTATTGTTGATGATTAGTAAATATCATATTATGATGTCATATAATGGATGTTCATAGATATCTCCCCCAACTATGGACTGTAGAACCTCAAGTTAGATAATTTACATTGTTTGCATCATGATTGGCTAGGTTGAAAAGGGACATAGAATGTTCCTCCTCATAATTTTAATGTGTATTATAAGATGTAATGATATCACTAGAAATATGTATTAATTTTACTTTATGAGGAAAATAAATGCCTTGTTGATTTTGGTTAATTGTTGGTTCAATTTCGTATAGCCAAAGAGTTTCAAGTGTAAATGCATATGGAGATGTGTTAGGCATAATCCACACCTATGTTTGAATCAATTTAGGACCAAAAGCAATTGGTATTGTTATGGTGACCAATGTTTTGGGTATGATGCAAATATTAGAATTTGATTATTAATTCTAAGGAGCATATTATCTCTTTGTCCTCTAGTTGGATATCTTGTTTGTCCTCTAGATGGATCTTGTTTATCTTGTAGCTGGATGTCTTTGATTATTTTGTGGGATAACTTTCTTATATTATTATTGGTCCCTTATTTAGGCTAATCAAATATTCATATATGGGATGAAATTATAATTGGGGATACTTGATTGAAGTTTTTATAAATTCACAAGGGAGATTCCTCACCTTTTGACTATTGTACAAAGTGGGGGACAAATAACACTATTATTAATTGACCCCCATGTGGAGGGACCTTTGACTCTTGTGGAAAGTTGGGAATAATAACACTATTCCTATATGGTATGAATTTATTACACCACTTGGGATCCTCTAAGTTGCACTTAGTTGGATTAACTATTGTGTAAATGTGTGTGCACATTCTTTGTGGAGTTTACTACACAATCTTTTTAGGTGGAACATGATTTATCACCCAATTAATTTGTTTAAGTGGGTTATGATTTGTCACCCACATCAACATTTATGTATATAAGGCTTGGTTCACACTCCACCTTTTTTTTACACACACACACACACACACACACACACACACACACACACACACACACACACACACACACACACACACACACACACACACACACACACACACACACACACACACACACACGTGTGTGTGTGTGTGTGTACGCGCGTGCACGTATATATGTATATGTGTGTCTATATATATGTGTGTGTGTGTGTGTGTGTGTGTGTGTATGTATATATGTATATATGTATATATATATATATACATATATATATATATACATATATATATATATATACATATATATATGTATATATATGTGTGTGTGTGTGTGTGTGTGTGTGTGTGTGTGTGTGTGTGTGTGTGTGTGTGTGTGTGTATGTATTTATGTAACTCTCCTCTTGTAATTAAGTAAGAAAATAACACACACACACACACACACACACACACACACACACACACCATGTGTGTGTGTGTGTGTGTGTGTGTGTGTGTGTGTGTGTGTAACTCTCCTCTTGTAAGTAAGTAAGAAAGCAACAAATGTAAATATAATGCATTGTGATTCTATTTTTCAAATTATTAATTCATTCTAGTTGTTCTTCTTGTAAATTCATGGTGTATATAGTCATCTCTTATTATTTTATGTATTTATTCACAAAGGAAGACCATAAATCATATGATTTTAGTTTTGAATCTATTTAGTTTTGTTAGGGTCAACAAATTAAACTACAACACAACTAATTTGACAACTCGTAATTATGGGACTATTTTTGATGATACATAGATTCATTTTTAAAGACATACAATTATGATTTTCACTCCACACATTAAAAACATTAATCTAGTATCATATCCATGTTCAATCAAGGCTCAGAAGGCTTATTCAGGGAATTATCAATAGAAATAATGGCTTCAGTGAGTTCTACTTCTATGAATATTCTGATTTTTATAGGTGACAAATTTTAATATTGGAGAGATAAATTGAAGATAATTATTGTGTGTAAAGTATTTTGGGATAATGTTATCCATTGTTACACACCACCACAAGATGGGACTACTTTGATGCAATATTAGAAAAGAACAAAGAAGGATGAAGAAAAGGGAGATGCACATGCTTTCTTCTATCTTTAGAGTGCCATACATCCAAGAATTTATCTAAGAATTATAGGATTAATCAATGCCCATGAGGCATGTAATACCTTTGAGACTTCATATCAAGTCTCTACTAAGGTAAGACAATCAATAATCCAAACTATTAAATTAAATTTTGAGAATTTGAGAACGTCAAATTCTGAAGGAGTAGGAGATTATTGCATAAGGGTAAATGATTTAGTTCATATAATGAGGGTTTATGGATACACTACACAAGATAGTGTTATATTAATAAATATTTGTATATCTTTATCTCATAAATGGTTTCATATTGTGATCACTATTGAAGAGTGTAAAGACATGAACATTATAAGTGTTGATTATTTAGTGCATGTTTACACATAATATTTTCACACTTCTATTACTTACTGACACTTTGTATCTTGTAATAACCTAACAAGTCTCAATATCTATTAGTGCATGCCTTAAGGGGTGCACTGATAAAGCGGTGGGAAGACCTTTTGTGCTTTGTAAGATTATTTTTCCTTTTGCCACTTGCTATCTACACTATTGCCTCCTAAAACCTTGAACCTTGAGCTTATTTCTCTTTTTCCTATCTATTGCCACAATTTTTCATGATTTATCCTTCATTTATTACCTTTTTTTCCCTTTCAACATATTCAGTAAGCTAATTCAACTTGGTTGACCTAGCTAATTCTAGGGATATTTTGCCTTTCATTGTTGGTTTACACCTTAACAGACCTAACATAAACTTTAAGCATTATCTCGATAATGTGCTAAGTCGACATAGTTAACCTAGCACATATAACATGTTTGAAAGTATTTATGGTGAGATCCTACTATATACACAAGTTTATTCCTTACCATTTCATAAGAGAGTTGAATTAAGTGAAGAAGTGCAAACAAACATCTGCTTATAGACCATTCTACTTGAGGAATAAAGCTTTAGGGTTCAATACTTTCTTTTAGAGCTTTGATCTTCTCTTATGGTGAATTGTTTTGGATGATTAGGTATTTCATTTATCCTAGAAATGATTTATATTTGTTGTTATTATAAGCCACAACAATCTCTTATGAAGCACCATTGTCGAAGGGAGAGGTTGAGACTCGACAGGTTCATCTTGAAAGGTAAGTATTCCTAACTTTATTTCTCCTTTGTAAGACTAGATAGATAATGTAGTATGTATTAATCTCTCCCATGTATTATGATTTCATATACATTGATGTGAGTATATCTCCTATACATATTTAGTTTAGTTTTTATTTAATTATTTTGTTGTAACCCTTACATTGTGACACGAGATTTTATCAGAACTAGACTAGTTTACTTTTCTTGTTATTATATTAGTTTACAAGTTTATTATCATAATTGAATATAGAAACCATAGTAATATTTTATGATTGTAGTGTGATCATGTTAGACTATAGGATTTGGAACCTTGCCTAGCATGATGTGTTGTGATAGATGATACATGTGATCCCCTAATTAGGTCTAGAAAATCCTCATATTGTTCATGATCCTACTTAACAAGTGTGTTCCCCAATAAAAAATGTAGGTTTTATCTATCTTATCCAATTCAAGGTTTATTCATGCACACCATCCAATTTTGATTGCATACATTCTGGTGAACCCAATGTGAATCAAACCCTTATAGGGTTTCTTTCACTTATTTTATTCATGTTGTCATCTTTTATATCATATATTTTGACTTGATATCTCAATTATTTCAACCCAAATATATTTATCTATTTGTAGGAATAGGCTACTAGATCAACCAACAAGACCCAACATAAGTTTCTAGCACTTTTTTATCTTTCTGCTCAACCTACTAGGTCGACTAGGTCAACCTAGCACATTTACAACCACTTTACAATAGGTTCCTATTTAGTATTCATAGTGTAAGTTATATATTATAGAATTATATATTTTCATTCCAATAAACTAAGTCAATTATCTTGACTTATCACATTTCTATACATCTAGTTCAGTCTACTAGGTTGACTTAGCATACCTTTTCATCTTTTGTAGTAGGTTCCTATCTCACTAGGTCGACCAACTCAACCCAATTATACATATTAATCTAGTTTTTTCCAAGGTTATAGGTTATTTAAATATTATTTTTCATCTCCAAAACACCAAGGTCAATTTCTCTTTCTATGTTTCTACTCTACTCTATACTTTTCTTTCAAAATTGTAATATGTATATGTGTACTAATTAGATTGGCCAATGCCAATTCAATTGACTATGTATTTCATTTTAATATTTGTTATTATATATTATCTATAGGAATATCTCATTTAATTTTTATATTTTTATCAATCCTTTCTCTTTTCCTATTTGTTGGTTATGTTGACCAGCTTGACTCTACACTATCTCAGGCCTTACTTTCCACCTCTCAATTACACTAGGTCAACCTAATCGACCTAGTAGTTTTTTTATCTCATGTGCACTATAATTGGTTGATTGAGTCACCCTAACATAGTTTTAGGCATTTTTCCCTTTTTTAAACTTTTTCTTTTTATACTGGGTCAATTTTATGGACCCTGTCTAGCATTATTATCCCTATTTTATACTAGGTCGACCAAGTCGACCTAGCTTTCTTTCTATCACTTTTTTAATCCTTTATTTTCTCTTATTTATTTCCTTCCTATTTCATTATGTATTTATTTTTTGGTGACAACATGGAATCTCAAATATTAGGCATGATGGAATTCACCAATCCTCATAGGGTTTCCCATAGACAAAGTAGAGTGCCTTTTATAAATGCTAGTAATATCCATATTATAACTTGAAAAATGGACTATGGCTTCACCCATGATACATATTTGAAAAACAAACCTTATTTTATCGTAGATAACCAACATAATTTAGAGTATACTCATGAAATTCTTTTCTTTATTAACTAATTTCCCCACCATAAAGGGAAAGATCCATTTACAATCTCATGATTAGTGGTCAAGACAATAAATCTCATTCACCACATTATGAATTATAAAATGGAATTATTAGTACTTATTTATTTTCTTCACAACCTCTCCCTTCAATCATGACCTCTTCTCATGCTTCTTCTTCTTTCCTTTATTCTACCTCCATGCCTAGTATTTCAATTACCATGGTTGGTTCTACATCTAGTGGACCTCTCCTAAGATACACTATATGTAATCCTTCCACTAATTAATTTTTTAATACCCAAGGTACTAATTCTTTTAGTTATTCTACCTCTCTTCCATTCACTAGTCCATCTTTCGCTACATAGGCAAGATTTGCCATTAGTGCTTCTCATTATCATCATTCATCTCAATCTCTCAACAACACCAATAGTGGTACTCAAGCCACTAATACCAACACCAACTCTTATCATAATGTTATTCAAACTCACCAACTTATATTATAAACTCTCAATAAAAGGAATGCTTTCCAAGCCCATAACACAAATCAAACTATGAAAATGTAAAATCAACTTCTTCATTTTCAAAGGCAACTACAACCAATGGCTTTGGGCACACATAACTAATGTTTTCCTCCCCCTCCTCTTCAAGATAATCAAGGAAATCTTATTCCTCAACCTACTTTAATCAATAAAACTATCAAGCATCTAAAAAATACACCTCTCACTACTCAAATTTCTAACATTGATATAGGAGGTATAATACCTGCAATCTCCTATAATGCATCAACTAATCCTTCCTTTCATCTTAAAACATTTGGGAATATTTATAAGGATTGGGTTAAATTAAACACATTTTTTGATAACAAGATCCTTGCTAAGACCCTCATAGGCAATGCCTTGGATTGGTAGAATCAACTTAGACATAATTTAATTACTATTTTGGAGGATTTAGTGAATGTTTTAGTTTAAGAATTTCAAACTAGTGATCTTCCTACAAACACTTTGGCCCATTTCATCAATTGTAAGCAAAGTGATAATGAAACCACCCAAGCATTTTTTAAATGATAGAATAATTTATGAAACAAATATTAACATAAAATGGCTAATGATAATATTTTTCATCTCTTTATAAATTATCTTTATCTGAGATTATAATATTGAGTTCGTACCCTTTCTCCATGCACTTTGGAAGAAGCTATTGATCAAGCTAAATGACAAGAATTCCTTATGAATCAATTAGAACCACATAAACCTTCCATAGTTTCTCATATATTATTAAAAATAAAAAATGCAATGTTACCAGTGATGGTGTTTTTAATTCATATGATACCATTCACCATGTTTAAGATATTGTTCTTACCCCTTCTTTAAAACCAACTTCCTCTTCTCAATAGTTTACAAATCCTCATTTCTCAACAAATAACATTAATTTTCTTAAACCTCTTTCCTTATCTAAATTCCTTATATTTCTAATTAGGCCTCGTCATCACAAAATTGACCCTACTCATCCTATGAAAACCTAGTATGATCCTAGCAAGTTTTGTTGGTTTCGGCTAATTGGGGTCATTCTTATGAGACTTTTAGACAACTTCATAATTTAGTTATGGAATTTATTCTTGGAACTATTGTTTATAATGATTCTATCATATGCCAACATCAACAAGCTTATGAGCATATGTTCAAATAATATAAAACTCATGATAATTCTCAAACCTTGAATCAAGAAAACATTCATTTAGCTATTTATAAGGATCCTTTACCTAATCATCAACCAATTAAAGAAAACTAATGAAACCCCATCTCTTCCACCAATAATGTAGAAAGTCTTACAAAACCAATTTTTGAATAAAATGTCGTTAGCATGGCTAATATGTGAAGACTAGTGACTTTCATTGATTCTCAACCTATTTACACCCTACCTCTTTCTCAAGCATACCATGTTATCCAAGAATTTTATCCAACTCATTTAAATGATTTGGGAAAATAAGATATTATAATATTTGATGAAGATCCAACTTATGATTCTCCTTTGGATAACACATCCCATGTTATTTCTACCACTTTTCCATCATCTTCTCCTTCCAATGTTAATCAACCTTTTGTTAACACCTTTTCTACTTCTTAAAATCAAGTTGAACCTATTAGTTTATCATCTCAACATGATTTACAACCTTATTATAAACCTTATCATTCTTATCAACATAAATTTCAATTCTCTTCAGCTCCTCCCTTCAAATAACTCCTTAACCATCACATGCCTATCATACTTTGTTATCCAAGACTCTTCTCCAACTCATTTAAATGAGTTGGGGAAAGAAGATATTATAATCTTTGATGAAGATACAACTTATGATTCTCCTTTGGATAACACATCCCATGATATTTTTACCACTTTTCCATCATCTTCTCCTTCTAATGCTAATCAACCTTTTTGTTTACACCTCTTCTACTTCTCAAAATCAAGTTGAACCTATTATTTTATCATCTCAACATAATTTAAAACCTTATTATAAAACTTATGATTATTATCAACACAAATTTCAATTATCTTCATCTCCTCCCTTTGAATACCTCCTTAACCATTACATACCTATATCTTACAATATTCTCATGGGATATGATGAGTGGGATCCCATTACGGAGCTCACTAATATCCCTTCTCAAATTTCATTTATTAAACTCATGATGACATCTCCCCATCATCAAAACCATCTTTTACAATTATTATTTTGAGATGAATATCCCTCATCTTCCCTTAATATAATGAGAGGTAGCCTTATCTGGTTTTGAAGATAATATCTTGTAATAATGTGAAGAGATGTCCATCAATGTTGATGAAACTATAGACACTTCTCTTTCATTAAAATTTCCCATCGGATCTATGTTTCTTGATCATATTATACTTCATGCAAATGATCCTCCCCTATTTATTAGCATCCAAATTTGTGATAACCAAGTTAATCATGCTTTTATTGATGAGGTTTTTGGCACTTGTGTTTCTTCTCTTGATTTCATTAAAACCTTTGGATATTCTAAATGTAGTATTATGTAAACATGTATCACCTACCAAGGATATGATAGAAGGTAAATTCCTCCTCTTGGGTGTGTGTGGCTTCTCATTACTATCCCACTTATCACCATTCATGTGAAGGTGATTATCTTTAAGTTTACTCATTCTTATAACATGTTTCTTGATAGACCATGGACTCATCATATGTGAGATATCACTTCTTTCACCTACCAATGCATTAAATTCCATCACAATAAATCCATTTATAATATTCAAAGAGATATTAACCCTTGTAATTTAAAAAAATTCCAAGATCATGGTATATTTAAGATTCCTCCTCTTGAGACTTTACCTATAAATTTTTTTCATGAGTCACAATGTCTAAATTTTCCTATCAACTCAACTAGAGGATACAATAGGCATATTGAGATTATTGGTAATATTCTTTCCAACCTTTTATATTTTGATGATGATGAGCTTGATGAGATTAATCTCAAGATAAAAACCTTTGATATCATACCTCATCTCATATCACAACTTCTTGCTTCCTTACAACCTCATTCTTACAAACCTCCTTGCGATGACTTTCTTGTAGTCTTATCTGAGACTCGTCATTTTATTCACCATGATTCTTATAATGATAAAGTTATTTTGACTTGTGTATCAATATTCATTCACCTGATTATGATGATGGTTATTCCTTATATGATCCTTTATTAGGTAGTCTTATATAAGCATGTGATAGTGAGATTATCTATTACAATTATTCTTTACATGATTATTCTCATGCATCCTCTCATGTTCTAACTTTTATAGTTCCTAATTTTTTTATTTTTCCTCTTTATCATAAAGTGGAGATGGCACTGACACCTCTAGTTTTTTAGGAGATCTATAGGATTATGCTCATGGATCATGATATGACTAACCCTTAACATTTATCTAGGTTCTTTCATTTCTATCATTAGTTTACTCCTAAGGTTAGTGATACCTTTATTAGACCTTTTTTTTTGCTACTTCTCCCATAGTATAACTTATGTGAAAACTAATTAGTATTGATTCCTCCACTATTAGTGAGCCTACTCTTGCTTCTTTCACTATTTCTCTTCCTATTAGGACTAGTTATATTCCTTCTCCATCATCACCTCCTCTTGGTGATGGTTTGATTCATTTGACTAAGATGGATCCTTTGCCAACAAAATGGGATGATGAGTAATCTCCCTCTTCTTCCACACTTTTTACACCTTTTCCCATGAGTGTTCTTCTTAGACACACTCATAAGCATATTTATTACTTTCATGGGATATATACTCATTATTATACCCATTGTCATAAGTTTAGATAATATATTGATACCTTACATACTTATTCCCCATCCATAGACACTACCATACCTCCTCCCAATATTCTTCCTAACTATATAACTAAGTATGGTGAGAGGTATTGTATATGGCACCAATGTGACACACATCATACTGATCATTGTCATATCTTTTAGGAGCATATTAAGGATCATATTATAGATATACCTAGACCAAATACTATCTATCCCATAGGTCATTCTCAAAATAAGATTCCCCCTTCTTGTCCCATAGTTACACCTCCTGTGGTTCCTTCTATGTCTCCACCTGTGGATCCTTCTCCATCAGTCATTCTTCCTCCCATAAATCTCATTCCTACACATAGTTTTGATCATATTTTGCTCAATTTCCCTCCTTATAATTATCCAATGAGTATTATTAATTGTTTGGTTGAGGAGATTATAAAATAAGTATTTTCCCAGTATTCCACATATATTGATGACACAATAACAACAATTCATATCCATCTTCATAGAGATTTATCCAATGTCTTGGATAATGTGTGGAGATAGGTTTACCAATACTTATGAGCATATGCATGATAATTTTACATTTATATTTATATTGGACATGTGATTCATTTTTATTTATTTTTTATATATGATTATATCATTTGACATTGTGTCAATTTTTTCTTATCTTATATCATTATCCTCTTTGTTGTACCATATTTCTTATTAATTTTATATTCTATATTTTTTGTATATGTTTGTTCTTCCTTATCATTGATTTATATTTTTCTTTTCTTCTTGTTGCATACCTTGGATATTTATTTTGTAAGTTCCTTTATAAGACCATGGATAGGACCTAGCAGGTCCTCACAAAATCACCATATTTAGTTTCTTGTTGCCTTGTATCTTCATGATTGATTTTTACTTTTCCTTGATTTTAATAGATAATTTTCATGGTGACTTGGTTTTATTTACCTTATTTACTTTGATTATTGTATCCTTTTACCATGTGATCAGTTAGCAAATAGTCTTTCTCATTACTATTTCTTTTTAGTGGTCCATCTTTAGATCTGCATTTTCCTTTCTTCATTTTTCCTCAAACTAAGAATATACATGGTTGAGATTTGAGATCACATATTTTTTCATTATCAAGCCTAAGTGTCCTAGTTAGTATTTTGTCTTTGGTTACTTAGCTTCTTTTAGCCTTAGCCTATAGCTCATTCATGTATATCACTATCTCTCTCAGGATTGGTCATTCCAAATATTTATGGAGGAGGAATATAAAAATAAATCCTTCAAAATAAAATTAAAATATAAATAATTTAAACAAAAGGAGATTATATCAAAATAAAAAAAATGAAATATTCTTGAAAGTCTAATCATACTAAAATATGTGATATAAGCACATCTCCTATATCCGATCAAAGCTAAAACTCCATATTCGGCTTCACATAGAAATAAAGTACTTTAGGGTGTAATAGGCTACTAGACTAGAATAAGGGAAATCAAAAAAATCTTCTAGTGCTACCTACTTTCTCACACAAGTACCCAATCTTTGTAGTAGACTGACATCTCTATAAGGGGTCCTGAGGAGTGGGGAAAACATCAGGGGGAGGTAGGTCTATTTTAATTCTCATTATACCAATATAACTTCATGAGTTGATCTTAGTAGCACACTTATCTACCTACAAATATTTTTGTCTAAAGCGAATAGGTTTCCTTTGTACATAGATGACCACTAGTCACTGAATGTCTTTTTATGTTCTTAGTATGCCTCTTATATCCTAAGGTCTTCTCTAAAGATGCCTAAGTATTTGATTTTTACACTACATTTTTAATTTTTTTCCTCATATTTCCTCTTGATAAATATTATCTTGCTTTCTGATCACACCCCTTGGGTTTTTCTTTTATGAGTTGTAGCATAAGATCACAGATAGGACTCAACAATTCCTCACAAAATTACCATCCATTTTGCATTTCAATACAATATTATTATTGTACTTGCCAATGATATGTTGGCATCCTTTCAGGTTTTTAATTTATGAATGTATTATCTTATTACCCTTATTCCCCGTGTACTTGGTTATTCATGCTTATTCCACCTCATGTGGTGTTCTCTTTATCGATTTGCAATGTAAGACCATAGATAGGACCTAGCCCTTCTCACAATTTTTTCCAATATTCAAGTCACCATCAAATTACATATGTCAAGTTTGAGATAACATTAGATTGATTATGAAGTTACACATCATTTGACATGCTTCCCAGCTTGAACTAGTATGTGTTATGATTACTTCATTTTTTCACCTCTTATTTTATTATTTTTTGAGTACATGTAAGATTTCAAACATTTTTTGAATTTTACCATACATCCTAGCTTGAATTATTGTGATAAATTTAAGACCAAATTTTCATTCACTTTTCATATATTTTTCTTACCTTGTGTGACTTTCTACATACCTTCCATTTTTTAAATTTGTTTTTCATACTTCCCAATGTGATATAGTATGATTTTGCTTATTTTAATTTGGTGCAAAAATATTTTATCTTTGGGTTGAAAAAAAATCCCCTTTTTACCATCTTATTTACCATTTCTTAGTTCTTTATACTTAGTAATTTTTCATGTTTTATATTAAGGTAAAAGCAGGTTTTGAAGGGGCCCCAAAACCCTTTACAGATCAAAAAAATATAAAGCAATAACAACCCACTGAAAAATAGTAAAAAAACCAGGTTTTACTTGGACCTAAAACCACCAATATAAACCAGATAAAGCTCCCCAAGTTTTACAAGGACCTAAAACCTAAACAATAAAACCAAGTACTACGACTTGAAATAGGAATATAAGTTTTCCAAGGACCTGTAACCTTACAGAATCCATGCAATAAAAGATCTACAAATTTTAGAGCCGCATTACCATGAGGAAGGGTTTTTGGGAGCTACCTTAACGTCTGCCTTCAAACCCCATCCCCAACCAAACAAACAATGAAACAAACCCCAGAACCAGCTCTTCTTTCACCCCAAACATCCATTTGATCATCAAACCATTATTCCCCTTTGCAAAACACAGAGGCAACACCACTTTGGCAATCAAAATTTCATCAGATGACGTCTTGAATCACTTCAACATGAGTTATGACCCCACAGACGAAAATCAATGGCAAAAAACTAGATCTGGCAACCACCCCCAAAAAACTCATCTTTAATCATGCCCCTGGGGTTACAACAGAAATAGAGCCCCTCTTGATCCACTTTTAACACAACACCTACCACCACAGGGATCCGTTCAAGGCCCTCCCTGTGGTCAAACCCCCTACAGGCTCACTGGTCGAGTAAAACAATGGCCAACACCACGCCACGCACTGGTATTAACAGTCAAAATAGGGAGAAAAAGATTCCCCCAACATGCAACAATAGAGACCCATTTCCGCTCTATGCCACGCTTAGCACCATGTTACCCGTTGCCTCAGGGACCAGGTCTTCCAAAAACCATGGCCACAGAGGTAAGGGTTTCAGCATGGCCGTTTCCACGGCCGTGCTCCCTCCGTGACCTAAGTTAATAGTGTGTAGTACATTTTTGATTGATTATATTTTTCCAAGTCTTTTTGCCTAGTTATTTTTAACCATGCATGTTTTTATCATAATGATATAAAAGAAACTACATCACATATATTTCCTATAACATGCACAACAAAGCTAAATACATGTGTTATAAATAAATATATTCAAAGCATCCACATACACAACCAACATAATGATAACAATATATCCATAGTGACCACATATAAAATTACATCAGTAAGCCAAAATGATATATCACACACACACACACACACACACACACACACACACACACACACACACACACACACACACACACACACACACCCGCACACACACACACACACACACACACACACACACACACACACAAACACACACACACACACACACACACACACACACACACACACACACACACACACACACACATCAAGAGTTTGATATAGCATATACAACCATAAACAATGCTCCATCTCTAGGACTGGGCTCCATCTTGTCTATCTCATGGGTTAGCCATGTTGCCTATTGAGGCCTTAGTCTGAATCCTTCCAATGGTATGCTATAATGAAGTCTAAGATCTCAATCCTTATACCTATCCCTATAGACATGATATCTTCAATTGTGTCTATACCAACTTAGTCTAGGTCACTACAAGTGCCTATATCAACTGGGTCTGTATCAATATATATGCTTGCATCATCTATGTCACTATATCTATATGTGCAGATATCTCATCAACTAAGGATTTCCAAGCCTAACTCTCTCCTACACCCATATCTACTGATGGTTTTACCTTCTCTCTACAATTTTATCTACCTTATGATCTCTCTTGTTAATCTAAACTAGCTTGCCTAAGCTAGGGTAGATGGTACACTTGAATCCTCTAGTGTCATGGGGTTGTATGGATGTAGAGTTTCATTTAGGAAATCATAGAGTTCTCCCCTAACTAGGGACCCCAATATCTCCTCCTAATCCTTAGGTATGCCTAAAAAATCATACAAGAGGGATATTAGATCATTGTCATATATCATAATATCTATCTATCTATCTTTCAGTTCAAAGCTTAAGTAGTAAATTAATCATATTTTTCTTGCCTATTTGTGTCTTAGCTACTATGGTCTCACAATTTGTGTGACCACCTAACACAGTCTCCCTATCTGCATGACCTCCTAATACCTCCTCTATAGGTCACCTCCTCAACTCAAACTTAGCTATCATGGATTGTGTCCATCTTAGCCTGTACCTAAGTGAACTCTTAGTCATCTGTGTCTCCTCTAGCTCCTCTAGTAACTCATCAAGGATTATGATGATTTTCACTCTCTCATCATACCTCCATAAATATTTTTTCCTTAATGGCCTTATCTCATCTCTCTATGGAGTTGTGGTGATACATCTAGTATCATTTCCTCTACCTCCTCATCTTATTTTATTTCTCATCATGCTCGACCAGTCCATGGTCACTCTTGATGTGGTCATAGTGTTAGCCTCACTATCAATGGTTGAAATTCCTCTTTCCCTCATGGCTCCATTAAATGTGAAGTCCACTATTTGAGAATGAGTATTAGTGTTTTTGAATGAGGTAAATCCATCTATCCTGACACCCATGCCACTAGATGTGGCTTGCTCAATAATGTATGGTGTCTTATCACCTCTCTGCTCTTTATCACTAGTATAATTATGTGTTACCTCTCCCAAGTAATTGTTAGCTACTCATATGGTCACCATACTATGTAAGTACATCTCACCATCTATAGTTTTAGTATATGGGGCATAACTTACACTACCTATTCCTCTCTCCATCTCATCACTTGAGGTGACCTATCATCAAACACATGAAGTAACCCAATCAATTGATACATAAGAAATATCTCATATATCCATACTATTAGTAGTATGATCAGTCGAATAGTCTTTTTCCCTTTGATCAACATCTCATATAGATCATGCATGAGCTAAACATAAATGGTAGAGCCTAGATCATATAGTACTGGTTCATATAGCATCATCCTACTCAAGTATACCATGTATAATAGTACCTTACCATCTTCCCTATGAAAAAATACCCAATGTGTCACAAGGCCTATCACCACCTTTTGAAGATATAAAATCTATGATATATAGACATAATCCATGCTTACTCTCCACCTTAGTAATATCATCTCTAATCCTGTATCCCACATATCTAAGGCTCTCCTCTCCTCTCTACTATATTTTATCCCTATGGTCAATGGTTCTCCTACCATAGGTAGCTCAAGGATGGGATAGACATCCTCTAGTGTGATAGCCACCTTTATCACATCCCCATCCACCTTCCATCTAAAGGTGTTAGTTAATTGTTCCTAAAAACTAAGAAACATGACTAAGTCTACACTTAGGGGTATCTTACACATATTTTCAATCCCTCTTAGACCTATGGATCTCAATCTATCCTTATCTCCATATGTGAATCTCTCTGACAAGTCTAGTAGCCAAGAGATGTTAGGAAATCTCTAGAACCATCATCATCTCTACAATGAAGAAATAACAAAGGATGTATTAGTTCCTCCATGTCATGTATAATCATAATAAATTATTTATAAATTATATATTTTAATTATAAACAAGTATAATTTATTCATTTATTATCTAATTTAGCATATTTTGGTCCCCCTTACCCTTCTTTGGTTATTTTGGATCATTCTAACTATCTTTTAGCTTTTTGCATACTTTTTTGTGCGTTCTCTAGTTCTTTGGTCAACCTAGTTTGACCAATTTTTTTCTTATTTTTATCCACATTTATTATTTTCTTTCTTATTCTTTTTTTTCTAGTGCTAAGTTTCTATTTTGGCCTTTACAAACCAACTAGATACCCCACACTAGGTTTCCGGTTCCAGAATGTGCTAGGTCAACCTATACCCTCTAGGTTGACTACATGGATTTCGACCTGATTTAATCTACTAGGTTGACCTGGTCAACTTGGTTGACCTAGTAGGTTTTAGTGTGCAAACCTAACACATTTTACCAAAAACTTGCCTTTTATGGATTTTTCCCTAATTACTTTCAACCCATTTCCTGTCTTCCCATTTCCTTCCCTTAGAATCTAATTTTGTTCACTTTTATGATATATAAATGACTAAAATTAAATTTTATAAAAATTCACTTAATTCATTTCAAATTTCAAACTTTGGTTTGAGATTCTTAGATACATACCTATAGTACACCCACTCTCATTCTTGGAGCTCCCTCTCATCTAGTATGTTGTTCCCTTACCATTCTAGCTTATTTTCTCTCCAAAGCTCATTTTCTCTTCTCTTACAATGAAAACCAAAAAAATCATTTCTCTTTTTCATATTTAAAACTACTTCTTAGCCACTCAAATTCTTCATTTATTTTCCTTCAAATTCCTTCTTTTTCTCATATCTTTGTTTCTATTCATCCATTTGGAAAACTATAAAATGTGTTAGATTCATGATGACATAGAGATTCTTTTCCACTATTATATGCCTGTATTCCAAAAAAATTATTTTTAGCTATTTTTGCACTAACTTATATAGGTTCGCCTAGTGTGATTTACATTAGACACCTTCACTTTATTGAAGTATTATTCTCTATCTCTAACACCAAGGTAAGTTAAAGGTATGTTTTTTTTTCAATTTTTTCCTTTCATTTATATTATTTTATTCTTGATACCCTTTACTTAGCACCAACATTAAGTATCATCACGTTCTATCCCAAAGCACCATTTTGTGTTACACTTACATGACACATGATAAACTTTGGCTGGGGTATATTTATAGACATAATATTTTCACACTTTTATTGATTGCTAACACTTTGTATCTTGTAAGAACCTATCTAATCTCAATGTCTCTTAGTGCATGCCTTAAGGGGTACACCAAGAAAGGGGTGGATAGACCTTTAGTTCTTCATAAGATTGTTGTTCCTTTTCCTACTTTCTATCTAAACTTTTGCCTCCTAAAACCTTGAACCCTAAGCTCATTTCTCTCTTTCCTATCTATTCCCACCATTTGTCATGCTTTATCCCTAATTTCTTACCTTATTTCCCTTTTGACCTAATCATTAAGCTAGGTTGACTTGGTCAGCCTAGCTTATCCTAGGGATACTTTGCTTTTCCTTGATACTTTGCATCCTAATTGACATAACACAAACTTTAGGCATTAGCTTGATAATGTGCTATGTTGACCTAGTCAACCTAGCACAACTAACATGTCTAAAATTCTTTAGGGTGAGATACTACTATATATACAAGGTTATTCCTTACCTTTTCATAAGAGAGTTGAATTAAACAAATAAGTTCAAATGAACATATGCTTATTGACCATTCTACTTGAGGAATAAAGATTTAGGGTTCAATAATTTATTCTATATCTCCGATCTTATCTTGTGGAGAAGTATTTTAGATGCTTAGGTAGGTCATGTAGCCTATAGCTGATTTATCTTGGTTGTCCTTACAATCCACAATAATCTCTTACAAAGCACCATTGGCCAAGGGAGAGGTTGAGACTCGATAGGTTTTTCTTCAAAAGTAAGTATTCCTAACTTTATTTCTCTTTTGTAAGAGTAGATATATAATGCATTATGTAATATTATCTCTTATGTATTAGGATACCATAGACATTGACGTGAGTATATGTCTCCTATACATGTTTAATTTAGTTGTTATTTACATATTTTGTTTTAACTCCTACTTTGTGTGACAAGATTTAGTGAGCACTAGATCATTTTACTTTTCTTGTTATTAAATTAGTTTAATTTCTTGTTTATTATCATAAGTGAATATAGAAACCATATGAGTCTTTTAGGGTTGTTGTGAAATATTGTTAGACTATAGGCTTTCTAACCCTACCTAGCATGATGTGTTGTGACAGATGATATAAGTGATCCCATAATCAGGCCTAGTGGATCCTCATATTGGTCATGATATTGATTAACAAGTGTGTGCCCTAATTATATGTGTAGGTGTGATATATATTATCTGATATAATATTGATTCATGTGCACCATTTAATTCTGATTTCATATATTGGGTTCTCTTTTATTTCATGAAGACCAGATGAGAATATATGCAAGAGATCTACAACATAGTCTAGAACAAGCACTTGAAACCAATACAAGGGTTTCAAAGTCAAAATATATAAATAATAATAAATGGATTTTAAAAAACTCAAATGCAAAGGATAAATATAAAGCTAACTTTGCAAGTAAGAGTAAAAAATATTTTACTTGTCATTACTGCAAAAAACCAGGACATATGATTAAATATTACAGGATACTAGCAACCTAAAAATCAAGCCAATCAAGAAAGGAAAGAAAAGGATTTTCAAAATGGAAAATTTGGGTTTTAAAATGCCTCATATTATTATCTCACATGTTTTTTTTTAATATATGAATAAAATAATTTGTTGTCTCTTGATTCAGGTTGCTCAAATTTGGTGACAAGTCACAAAGATGATTTCACCAAGCTAGATGACTCTTTCAAAATCTAAGTGAAATTAGGAGATGGAAAGTAAATCCATGTTAAATTAAATGGATTAATTAAAATTTAAAAAAATCAAAGGTAATTTTCATATAATTAATCATAATATCATAGGATATAGTGATGAAAGTAAGGCATACAAATTTTATAATCCTATTAGTAAATCTACAATTGTTTCTAGGGATTGTAAATTTTTTGAAAATTAGGTGTATGTTGATTATGATAATATAGATAAATAAGTAATAATTGAATGTTATAATAATATTTAGGATTATTTTTAGGACTTACAAATTCCTACAAATGTTTCTAGTTCAGTAGCAAACAATACTACCTCTTTGCAAGAAACTGGTCATCCATCTACATCGACACCAAATATGAACTATTATTTGTTAAATTCTCATCTAGATGATAAGATGTTGGATAATAATTATGAGAGTATTATCACAAGAATTTAATATCATGAATTTAATTTTTTTTTATAATTTTTATGATGAAAATACTATGTTTGCATTATCATCTTTGACTAGTGAATCAAGAAGTGATGCAAAATCTAGTAAAAAAAAAGAATGGGTTGATGCTATGAAATTAGAGATGGATTTAATTGAGAGTAATGGTACATTTAAATTTATTTATTATAGATTTAATATTTATTTAAAAAAATTATTCATAAATATAATTATTGAAGAATAAGTATATGTGGGATAGCCACATGGTTTTGAGTTAATGGGTATAGATTTTTGGGTATACAAGTTGAAAAATGCTCTTTATTAGCTAGAAAAATATCCAAGAGTTTGGTACTAAAGAATTAATACCTAGTTATTGGATCAATGATTTATAATAATCCAAAATGAGCCAAATTTTGACATACAAGTATTTAATTATAATGTTTTATATATTTGTCTCTATGTAGATGACTTGATCATTACAGGTAGCTCTATGGAGATTTTGAATAGCTTCAAGGAAGCTATGGAATTAGAATTCGATATGGTTGATTTTGGAATAATTAATTAATTTTTTGGAATGGATTTCCTCCAAAATAAGTTTTAAATATTCATTTTTCAATCCAAGTATGCCAAGGATATGCTAAAGAAGTACAATCTTAAAAATTTGAAGCCTACTGATATTTTCACCAAGGGATTGTTGAAGGAGATTCATACAAGACTTAAGGAGAAGATATAAGTGTCTCTTATTTACATAAAAGGGGGGAATTTTGGGTATTATTCAACTATTATAATTTTATTATTAATTCTAAGGTACATATTATCTCTTTTATCCTCTAGTTGGATATCTTGTTTGTCCTCTAGATGGATCTTGTTTGTCTTGTAGTTGGATGTCTTTGATTATTTTATGGGATACCTTTCTTGTAATATTGTTTAGGATAATAAAATATTCATATATGGAATGAAATTATAGCTTGGGATAAATTATTTAATTTTGTCTAAAGTCATAAGGGAGATTCCTCACCTTTTGACGCTTGTGCAAAGTGGGGGGCAAAGAACACTATTCTTAATTAACCCCGATGTGCATGAATATTGAATGTTATTGAATGTGGGGAATAATAACACTATTCCTATATGGGATGAATTATTTACCCCACTTGGGATCATTTGAGTTACACTTACTGGGATTAAATTTTATCCACATGTGTGGGCACATTCTTAGTGGAGTCTACTATTGTAATATTTTTAGGTGGAACATGAGTTGTCACCCGATTCATTTATTTAAGTAGGTTAGGATTTGTCACCCACACCACCTTTTAAGTGAATATGTCTTGGTGCACAATCCACTTATTTTGTGTGTGTGTGTGTGTGTGAGTGAGTGAGTAAGTCCTCTTATAATTAAGTAATAAATAAACAAATGCAAATGTAATACATTATAATGTTATTTTAATAATTATGAATTCATTCTACTTGTTATTATTATAAATTCATGGTGTATGTTATTATATCTTATTATTTGATGTATGTATTTTTTAGAAAATGACAAAAAATCATATGATTTTAATTTTGAAGGTATTCAATTCAGTTTATGGTCAGGAATTTCACTTGTAACACAACTAGTTTGATGGCTAGTAATTCTGGGAATATTTTTGTTTATACATAGATTTATTTTGAAAGATATATAATTTTAATTTTAACTCCTCCACACAATAAAAAACTTAAAATTGGTATTTATAAGTAAATTTATTTTGAAAATCTTGTAAGTTAAAATTGAGCTATTGAAAATGATTTATATTGTAAGTGGTTTTGGTTTGTGTAGGATCAATAAGGTTGTGCCAACAATAAACACCACCAATGTATAGGATAATTATTGAATCTTAGTGTTGTATGCACTTTTTGATTATATACATTTAAGGATTTCATATAGGATGAGTAGTTTTTATGGGACCCATATTGAGTGCGTTTTACAAAGAACTCATATAAATGTTAGGAATGCCACATTTTCTCTCATACTACTTATTTGGTAATTGATCTCCCTCATTTGTATAAGGGATAAAAATTGGTACCTATTGACCAAATTTGACCTTGTAGGTCAAAGTGGGACCAGTATGGATAAAAAATTATTTTTTATGTGTTTTAGGGGTATAATATATATGTATTAAGGTGTATTATAGTTCATTTAGTGTGATTTCATGTTATATTAGCCTTGGTCATTAGTCATCTTAGTCCTTATGTCTTTTTTAGACATTTTAAGGATCAAAATGAGAATTAAATAAGTTTTAAAACCTCATTGGGAAGTGTGAAGGTATAAAAATCATGACATCAGATGACATGTGTCTTATTATGACTTAATAAATTGTTCATAACTGAAAAGTGATAGGTTCTTCAAAAGAAAAAACAATTTTCTTGAAAAAGGGAAGAGTTTGGCACTTGTATAACTTATAAGGGAGTTTGAAACATGGGGTAAGGTAATGAGATGAAAATTTAGATTCCTAAAATCCATTTACACACTTGAATTACTATGAAAGTTTCAAAATTTAATTAAAACCATTCTGTTCCTTCTTTGCCTTTCTAGACACATAAAAGTGGTTAGCAGGTTTGTGCTTAGTATGGCTAGGTGAGGATGCTTCAATCCAAACATCTTTTTTAAATGAAATTAAACTTATAGAGATACATTTACATAAAAATAGTTTAAACATTCATCAAATATGATTTATAAATCATCCATAACAAATTGACTATGTTTTTTTGCTTGTCAATCTCTGCACCCTATAGGTTTTGTTCTTGTTTGGATAATTCCATACAATATAGTTGTTGGGATTGATTACATAGGATATTAAATACATCATATAATTATATCCATGTTTTTTTAATAATTTCAAAGTTTTTTTATGATCCAAGTATCTTAGGTTGTAAGTGAATGGACTATTCTGTGTTACAGGTAGTTTTTCACCATTTTCAAGATCCTCATGCTTTGATCATGGTTCTAGAGGGTTGTGATAGCTTCATTTAAATTTTATTAATGTTATATTTATTCAATTATAGTTTAAATCTCATCTCTAAATTATTATCCCATGATTTTTAGTCATGAACACCATACAATCAACTCTTTGCTCACTTTTCACTTGTTGCCATGGTTGCAATCACATGTATGAAACTATCTAGTGTGCTCATAGAGGTGTATTTAGGGTCTAAAAATGTTTAAAAATTATTTATAAATGTAAATTTATAGTTTATAATATATAAATAGTGTGTAAATGGACTATTGTAGCCATATACGACACCTTCATATAGTTTGTACCATGAAACTACAACTACAAGTGTTCGAAGGGTTTCAATATTAAAAATGAAGTCGAAGGTTTGTATTCAAATTTGAACATCCTTATGCTTATTTTAAAAATAAATCAAGAGATCATTTGATTATGAAGTTATATTACTTCAATACATAGACTATTTCATACTCATTATCTATATGTAGCTCATAATGCTGATATAGCCTCTCAAGATGAAGTCATGATGGAAGGGAAGATTTGACAATTGATCCAAATATTTAGAATTAATAGAGTTTATTGTAAAAATTTTAGAAGGCCTGAAACTTATCACAAAAATGTATATCATATCTACTACCTAAACTCATATCTACTACCTGTACATGATAATGCCCACCTATATAGGTAGTGTTGACAAAGAACTGGAGGTACTTGATGGAGGATTTTTAATAAGATAGAACTTTTATTTGAGCCCTAGGGTGTTAAGGAGATCATGACACACATGTTTTAAATTCTAAGTGGATAAGACAAGATTAAAATTTAGATCTAAAGGTGAAAAGACTTGTTCATGGACAATTTTCCCTAAAAGGTGAACGTAGAGAACTTCACCATTTTGCTAATATCATATGACATGGTTAAAATAGATTTTGATGCATCCTAATGGTTTTATATTGTATCCAATTCACAATAAAATATTTATACAATTTTTAATGGTAGATTATCAATTGAAATTTGTTTTTAGGAGGCCCAAAATTATGTATTTATATACTAAACTTAATTAATATTATCTCTAGGTTTGAGCTATAGTAGACCTCTTCATCCAAGTTGTAGTATGAAACCATGTTTCATGATGGAATAGTTTTATATGGTTTAAAATATAATTAATTATTTTAAAGTTCACTTAAGGAAAATGATATAGTGTTTTATGCCTCTCATACATAGCTACAGGTGTCCCTACCTTTATGGACATTCACCTACAATAGACCTTAACTCTTTTATCATCTTTAACAAGGTCTTAGACATTGAATCATAAATTTTGGTTGATGGGAGATAAATTTAAATTACTCATGAGACCCAAAATTTATATGTATCCTATCCAATATATAATTGTCACCTACATGATCCTTTTGGCTCCAAAATAGTTGACTGGATTTGATGGTCATGACTAGTCAATAGGTTTAGGGACTGTGATTATGGAAAGTGAATGATGATAAGATAAATAAGTTAAAAACAATTCAAAATTATGTTATTATATTATAATACAACTCTAAACTTTATCTCTAAGTTTTAATCATGTGTGACCACCTATAGGAAAGAAGAATATTGTCATAGTGTATGATTCCATTCTAGGATAGTCAAGGCATGATTACTATGCAAATTTCAGGAAAAGGATTGATGTTTTACATTATAAAAAAGTGACCCAATTATATTTTATAATGTATCATTTATATATTATTGTTAATAAGGAACAAATTTATAATTCTATCAAGGCACAATGCACTTAACAAACCCTGGACACAAGCTACCTATTCATAGTTTATCTTGGGTTTATTATGATTTTAAATGGTAAATGGCATGATAATAGGATGAAAAATTGGTTATAAGGCCTATAAAACTATGATAAACACATAAAATATTTGGCTTTCCTAGGAAAATAGGGGGATTTCCCTCTATTTTGTCTTAAATAGAGGGCACTCCTTTTATGAGCAAAACCTACAACCTTAAGGGATGGAGAGAAATGGATGAACTAGGAGATATTTTAAAATTTATGAAATGTTTTGGAAGCTAAGATAAATAGAAACCAACATTATAAAAATTCCATAGAAGGATTAATCTGATCTTGAATGTCTATACCCTTAAACTTGTAGGCAGACCTACTAGGCATTGCTAGGCCTAAAAGCCAAATGGGAAGTCACTTTAACTTTTAACGTAAGGTGAGAATTATAATGGATTTAATAATTCATATGAGGACAAAAAATATGTGTTTGAGCTATTGAGATGAAAATTAATCAATTAAAAGTTCAATTTTGGACTTTAAACCAACTTAGACCTATAAAGAATGGATAAATAAGCATTATAGGAGAAGTTTAGATGCTCATATCTAATTGAATTATTTTCATGGGAATATATTAGGGTTATAGGTGTTATAAAAGTCCCTAAAGATCAAATTTGTGTAATTATTTTGAAAATCCAACATCCAACCTTCATGAACCAAGCTCAAGAGCAAAAACCATTATAAAACCCTTGTTAAACCCTTGGAAGGACCTGATTGGTAAAATGAGGTTAGAGGAATATTAATGTGAGATATTTTTACCATGAAATTTATTGAACATTATAGAGGACTCTTTTAGTCTCCTTCCCATTCTTTTGAGTTGTTCAAAATTGTACATATGGAGTACCAAAAAAATGTATTTTTACTATTTTGCATGTTGTGTAGGTTCTTATAGGTTTCAAGAGATGTCAATCAATTAGAATGGAATATTAAGACATAATATAAACTCAAATTTAAATTTAATTCCTTATAAAAAAATCCTAAGTACCTCAACTAGCTTCTTCATGTTAGCTAGTCAAGATTGGCATAGTTAGCATGATAGTAAAAAGGGTGAGAATTTTAAGTGAATGGATTTTTAAGGTCTACCTAATCATTATAAGGCCATGGAGGGTATTTAAAAGTGTAATATAGTCACTAAAATTTATTTTTATGGAAAAATAAAGCCAATTTTGAGGTGAAGTGTGAGCGGTGATTGAAAGAGGAGTTTTCTTGGACTAAAGGTAGTGATGGCTCACTCTAAGAGATTCCAAGTGATCAGGACTGTAACTAATGCATGGAGAGGAATGTCTAAAATATTTCCCCCTCATTATAATCATATGCATATCCATAGTTAGTTTTGGGGATGTTTAAATAGATGTGAATAATGCAGGAATTATAAGCCAACAAGGGGAATTCCATATCAGTTTTCAAGAGTTTCATGACTTGGAAAGCAACTTGTATCTTTTGACCTTGCATGGTCCATCTCACACCCCCTTATGATACACAATTAAAAAAAATCTCATATTTAAATGTGTCCTTATGACCTTTGGACTTCTCTCTTATCCTCTCTCTCTAAAGTTCTATAAGAACTAACCAATTTGGCCATTGTAAATTATGCTCCACTTGAGTATGGGGAAGCCCTTCTCATCTACATACCATGGATCAATAAATAATACTGATTTTACCTCTTCCATGACTATTCATATTGTTTTCACTTGGATGATTGATTTTTCTTAGTGATGACTTGTTATTTCCTTAGCATTGTTATTTCATTCTCTCACCTATTTATAGTTGGAAAGCTTCTTCTTGTAGGTCATGTGAAGTATTTTATTGATGTGTCAAGGTTGGATGAGTTAGTATATTAATATAATTCCATATTAGGCCTCTTTTCTAGTCCTCATATCCTAAACATTCATCATAACCTCATAATGAAAAATTGATGTGAGAAGATGCAGATTGGAGAAGTGTATGTTTTCTCAGTCCCTTTTTCTCATGTGTAACATGTAGCTGGTTAGTAGTCATCAACTATTTTGGTGTATCACCTTCTTTAGGATAGTTTTCTTTCATTTTTCTCTCTCCCTTTTCCCTCACAAAGTTTAGGTGTAGTAATGATTTATAAGTGGTACATCAAGGGAGTTAGCCCTATCTAGAGATTCACTTCATTTTTAGGCTACCCATAACTTATAGGTGTTTCAATTATGTTATTTGGATGAGGAGAGATTATACATCTCCTCAAAGGGTGAAAATCCAATTGATAATGATTTTTGGCATCCCTGATGGGATTATTAGTCAAAGAAGTGGAAATATTTTTAGTGGTCTTTCAACACATCAACCTTTAGAGGCATCTATCTAAGCATCAATGGTGACTCTAAAGTTACATCAACTAGTCAAGTAGACAATGTATTATTTTTGAATATTATTGATAATCATTCCTTGTGTTCTTGATTCATAATTAAGCTACATGGTTGACTTTGGTGTTGAGTATTATTTTACACAAGTTGGTAAGGATTATCAAGATTATGGCATTCCCTATTAGCCCTGTCATAGTCCTTACCAAATCAAATATTATTATTATCAGCCCATTCATGAAATATACTATCCCTATAACTATCCTTCTCAATGTATTGCTTCTCCTAGTCAACCTAGTTAGTTCTCAACTCAGCCCATTTCAACCATCAAGCAAACACTCTTCAACTATGAGAAGTACATGTTAGATTTTAACACACTAAGGGTACATGGTTAAGATATTCCTATTAATTTCATTCATAATGTTGAGATATGCATTATATATATTTAAAATATAATGGGCACCTATTGATAAAGCTAATTAACAAAGGCTCACAAGTGAGATTCTATATGTAGGTGGCTTGATTACATCTTTAGAAGATAAGTTAAAAATTCATGAGGAAAAACCTCACAAAGCTTATCAAAACTAATATCCACCTCCCCAAGATTGCTATCAGTCCTACTTAACTCCCACTCATGATCCCAATCAACCTTGTCAAAGTCATCCTTTTCCTAATCAACTAGAAGAGAGAGTTGGAAAGAGAAACCTTATTTTTTAAGCAAATATTGATAGTCAAATTGAGTTGGATAATATTTAGATTTATTAGTCCATATAATCATCAAGGGGAGTAAAATTTAGGCTCTAATTTCCCTCTCCCATTACATCCCAACCTCAAAAAGAGACCTCTAGATATGAGATTCAAATTTGGAGACAAAGTGGAGAATCCGAGCCTAAGGAGATACCAATTTTTTTGAAAACTTCATCCACTCCTCAAATTGAATCACTACCTCAAGAAGAGAATATTAATACTAACATCCTAATATAGAATAAGGTAGTGGAATCATGGTTAAATAAATAAGATAAAAACATTGATAAAGAGTGTGAAGTCAAGAAAGAACTTGATCCTATGCAAGCCCCTCCCACCCTTTAGCATATGTGTGTCTTGTTAGTGTATTCACTTTGCTTTATGTGTGTTCTTTATTTTGTGTGGTTGAGTTATTCAATTGGTATTATATTGATATATATTGTGGTTAATGGTCAAAGGTTTACTTATTTTGTTTCAAACTTTAGATGACTCCCTAGCCCAATGGATTAATAAGGCTACTGGTCTAATTAGTATAACATACATACTACTCCTATGAGTCACCAATTTGTTGACCAAATTTGACTTTATAGGTCAATTTTGGACCCATATAGGTAAAATTTTGATTTTTAGGTGTTTGATGGGTCTAATATATATGACTAAAAGTGTTTTATAGGTTATTTCTTGTGATTTAAAGTAATATTAGCCTTGGTCATTAGTTATTTTAATCTTTTATCCTTTTGAGTTATTTTGAGTGTTAAAATGAGCATTAAATGAGTTATACAATATCATTGGGAAGTGTGAATGTGTAAAAATGGTTATTTCATGTGACATGTGTCATATTATGCCTTAATGAACTGTTCATTACTTAAAAGTGATAGGTTCTTCAAAATAAAGGACAATTTTCTTGAAAAAGAGAAGAGTTTGGCACTTATAAAACCCATATAGTAGTGTGATATGTGGGTTAAGGTAATTATATGACTATTTATCTTCCTTAGATCCATTTACAGACTTGAATTACTTTTAAAGTGTCAAAATTGAGCTAAAACTATTCTACTCCTTTACCCTTCTAGACAAATAGAAGTGGTCAACATGGTTGTGCTTAGTATAGCTAATTGATGATGTTTCAAACCAAATGATTTTGGGAGGTAAAATTAAACTAATATAGATCCATTTCCATAACAATATTTCAAATATTAGTCAATTATGCTTTATGAATCATCCTTAACAAGTTGACTATATTTTTTTGTTTGACAATCTACATACCCTATATGTTTTTCTCTTGTTTGGTTAATTATATAAAATAAATATATTACGATTGATTATAAAGGATGTTTTATCCCCCATATAATTCTCTCAATGTTTTTTTATCATTTAAAAGTTTTTTTATGGGCTAAGTATCTTAGGTTGTACGTGAATGCACTATTTTATGTTACATGTAGTTTTCACCATTTTCAGGATCCTCATGCTTTGATCATGGTTCAAGAGGGTTGTGATAGCTTGATTTAAATTTTATAAATGTTATATTTATTCCCTTATCATTTAAATCTCATAAATAAATCAATACCCCATGATTTTTAGTCATGAACACCATATAGTCAACTATTTTCTCACTTTTCACTTGTTACCATGGTTGCAATCATGTGCATCAAACTATCAAGTGTTCTCATGGAAGTGTAGTGAGGGTATAAAAATGTTTAAAATGTATTTATAAATTTAAATTAATATTTTGGACTCTAAAAATAGTGTGTAAAAGGATTTTTGTAGTCATATACAACATGTTTATACAGTTTACACCATGAAACTACACCTACAGGGATTTGAAGGGTTTCAAAATTGAAAATGATGTGGAAGGTTTGTATTAATACTTTAACATACATATATTTATTTTAAACATAAATTTATGAGATATTAATTTATTGTGAAGTCAGATTCATTTAATACATAGACCTTTCATACTCACTATCTATATGCAACTCATAGTTCACCTACAGCCTCTCAAGATGAAGTCATGGTAGAAGGAGAGATTTGATAGTTGATCCAAATATTTTTAATTCCCAAAGAAAATTTTAAAACTTTTATAAGGCTTTAAACTAATCAAAAACATGTATATCATGTCTAATACCTAAACTCATATCTACTGCCTGTACATGATAATGCCCACCTGCAAGTGGTATTGATAGAGAACTGAAGGTACTTGATGGAGTATTTTTGGCAAGTTATAACTTTCCTTATAGTCATAGGGTGTTATGGAGATCATGAAACACATTTTTTAAATGATAATTGGATAATAAAAGATGGTAATTTAGCTCCAAAGGTGAAAAGACTTGTTCAGGGACCATTTTCCCTAAAAGGTGAAAACATAGAACTTCATCATTTTGTGAATATAATATGACATGGTTATAATAGATTTTGATGAATCCTAATTATTTTTTCATGTATCTCCAAAATAATATAAGAGTTATACAAATTTTTTAGGGTAATTGATTAGTTGAAATTGGTTTTTAAGAGGCCCAAAGTTGTGTTTTTATACACTACACTCAGTCAATATTATCTACAGGTCTAAGCTATAGTAGACCTCTTCATATAACTTTTAGTATGAAACCATGTTTCATTATGAAATATTTTTATATGGTTTAAGATATAATTAATTATTTAAAATTTCACTTAAAGATAAATATATAGTGTGTTTTGCCTCCCATACACACCTAAAAGTGTCCTTACCTTTATGGGCATTTACCTACAACAGACATTAACTCCTACATATTTGAAGAGGGATTAGACATGGAATAATAAATTTTTATTCATGGGATATAAATTATAATTCCTCATGAGACCCAAAATTTATATGTAGCCTATCAAATAGATAATCTTCACCTATAAGATCCTTTTGGCTCCAAAATAGTTGATTGGGTTTGACTGTGATAAACAGTCAGTGGGTTTAGATATTGTGAGTGTATAAGGTGCATAAAGATGATATAAATAAGATAAAAATAATTATAATTTATGTTATTATATTATAATATACCTATATACATTATCTCTAATTTTGAATCATGTGTGACCACCTACATGAATGAAGAATATAGTCACAGTCTATGACTATAGTCTAAGACAGTCAAGATAAGCCTACTAAGTAGAGTTTTTGAAAAGGATTGATGGTTTAAATGATAAGAAAGTGATCCCATGATATTTTATAATGTCTTATGTATTATAATTATGAATAAGGAACAAAGATATAATTCTATCAAGCAAGGCACAATTCACATAACAAACCTTGCACATAAGCTAACTATTTATAGTCTGTCTTGGGTTATTTAGGAGTTGGAAGGGTAAATGGTATGATAATAGGATAAAAATTTATATATAATTTATATAAAAATAGGATAAATACCTAAAAAAAATTATTTTTCCTAATAAAATAGGGGGACTGCCCTCTATTTTATCTCAGATAAAGGGTACTTTTTTAATGATCAAAACTTGTAACCTTGAGGTATGGAGAGACAAGGATGAAATAAGAGATGTTTTAACCTTGGTATAATTTGTGGGAAGATAATTTAAATCCAAAAAAACATGATAAATATCCCATATAAGGAGGAAACCCATCTTGGAGGTTTAGACCCTCAAACTTGTAGGTAGGCCTATTAGGCATGGCTAGGCCTAAAAGCCAAATGGGGAGTCACTTTCACTTTTCACATGAGGTTATCATTATAATAAATTGGATAATTAATATGGGGGAAAATATATATGTTTATTATCTATTTAGTTGAAAAGGAAGCCATAAGGAGGTTAATTTTGGACTTTAAACCAACTTAGACCTACAGGGAATGGAAAAACAAGCTTGATAGGAAAAGTTTACATGCTCATATCTACTTGAATGGTTTTCATGGGAATATATGAGGTTTATAGGTATTATAAAAGGTAATAAATATCAAATTTGTGGAATTATTTTTAAAATCCAATGTCCAACCTTCATGAACAAAGCTCAAGAGTATAAATAGGCTTCAAATCCTTCCTAAACCCTTGAAAGAACCCAATTGGGAAAATGATGTTGGATGGATATTAAAGTGAGATATTTTGAACATGAAAGTGATGGATAATTTATAAATACTCTTTTAGTATCCTTCCCATCCTTTTCAATTGCACAAACTATATAGATGGAGTAAAAAGTATGGTAATTTTGACTATTTTGTGTGTTGTGTAGGTCATTAGATATTTAAAGAGATGATAATAAAATGTAATGAAAGATTAGGAATTTATATAAATCCCCATGTCAATTTCATGCCTCATAACAACTCGTAAGTGCCTCAACTCTCTACTTCATCTCAACCAGTCAAGATTAGCATAGTGAGCATGACAGTGAGAAGGGTAAGAACTTCAAGTGAATGGATTTTTAAGGTTTACCTAATAATTTTAATCAATGTAATATATATAAAAGTTTCATCCACTCCATCCCATGGATTTCCATAGAAACCTAAAACCAATTTGAGGCCAAGTGTGAGGGGTGATTAAAATAGGAGTTTTATTAGATTAAAGGTAGTGATGGCTAACTTTTTGGAGATTTAAAGTGATCAATATTACAATTAATGCATGGAGAGTCATGTAAGAAATCCTCCCTTTCATTACAATCATCATAATTATCCCTAGTAAAATTTTTGGATCTCCAAAAAGAGACGAATAATGAAGGTAGTTTTTTGAGCCAACAAAGGGAATTCCATGCCACTTTTTATGAGTTTCATTACATGGAAATCCACTTATATATTTTGACCTTTCATGGTCCATTTCAAACCCTTTTCTCATTCACATGTAACTCATTTTCTTATCTTGAAAAGTGTCCTTCTGAAATTTAGACTTTTCTCTTCTCTATTCTCTCTCTTAAGTTGTATAATAACTAGCCATTTTGGCCTTTGTAAATTATGCTCCACTTGAGTATGGTTAAGCCTTTCTAATTTGAATACAGTGGATCAATAAATAATACTGATTTTTACCTCTTTCATTATTATTCATAGTGTGTTCAATTGGATGATTGGTTTTGCTTAGTGATGACTTATTGTTTCCTTAGCATTATTGTTTCATTTTCTCACCTATTTGTAGTTGGAAAACTTCTTCCTATAGGTCATGTGAAGTGTTATATTTATGTTTCAAGGTTGAATGAGTTAGACTATTCAAATAGTTCTATTTATGGCCTCTTCTCTAGTCCTCCTAGCCTAAACATTCATCACAACCTCATAATGAAATATTGATGTGAGAAGATGTAGATCAGATAAGTGTATGTTTGGTTAGTCCCTTTTTTTCATGTGTAACATATAACTAGTTGTCAATCATCAACTATTTTGGTGTATCACCTCCTTTAGAATAGTTTGATTTGAGTTTTCTCTTTCCCTATTCCTTCACAAAGTTTAGGTGTATAAGTGATTTACAAGTGGTACATCAAGGGAGCTATCCCTATCTAGAGATTCACCTCATTATTAGGCTATCCATCACCTATAGGTGTTTCAATTATGCCAATTGGATGAGGAGATCTGAGATATCTCCTCAAATGGTGTAAATCCAAGTAACAATAGTACCTAAAAGGAGAAAAAGTGATTAAGGAACTCTTTGGTAAGATATAGAACTAATTATAAGCCTCATTGGGAATGATAATATGGAATAACTTTAACAATAGTTTTTCATCATTTTACCATTGACCAAAATAATGTACATAATTTAGCATGTACTCAAATAGACTTGTGATGTAGGACCATCAAGGCAAGAAAACAAAAAAAATTGTGTTTTAATCTATTGGAGGTCAATTTTCATCAAAGTTAGATGTCAAGGTGATTAAGGGACCTAATTAGGTCCATTTGTGTCCATAGAGCCCATATGGAGTCATATAAGTGTGTTATAGGACTTTTAGGAGTTTTCCCTCCAAAACATAAAATTTGAAAATTCAAAAGCTTCTAAAAGCCAAGGAGGGCTTAATCATGGTCTAAGAGGTTAGATGAATGAAAAAAAGGTTCAATAGGACTAATATGCATTGTAATTAGTTTTTTAAGTCATATGAGTAATTTTTACAAGTTGAAAATCATGTTTTGGTTTAGTAACCACTCACCCATGCATTGGGTTCAAGAACAAGAAGTTGTTTTGTAATTATTTTGGGAAACATACATTGAAATAAAAATAAGAGTCATTTTTGGGGGAAAAATGGCATAGGAGAGAGGTGAGAGATAGGAGAGGATAAAATAAGCTCCAAGAAGTGAAAATAGGGAGCTATGAGGAAATTTGACACACCTCTTATGAAAAGATTGATAAGTCCTCTTATGGATTGCATGTTGTAATCGATATTTCCTAAGACTAAATAAAGAATATGTGTTTTTTTACATTAAATATCATCTAAGGTATTGTGGTAAATTTTTTGGATATTATTTAAATAATCTTATGACTACAAATATAGACATATTTATTGAGGTTGCAAGATAATAACTTGCTTTATAGTTGATAGGTTCATATGAAGAGTGTTTATTTGAATTTTAGGTTCTTTTAAAAGGTTGAGGTTTTATCCTTAATCCTATATCTATCATTGATCCTTATAAACTTTCATTCTTTTATTAGAATTTTTTGAGAGTGTAGAATTGTTTAGAAACCTATGCATTGCATGATAAAAGGACAAAGTTGACAAATAAGGTTTGTTAATTGGTCTTGATAATCTCAAGGTATTGAAGAAAGTATAAAAATTGTTAAATAATTAAGTGAATTATGTATTTTAAATATATTGAAATGAAATCCTCAAATAGCACTTTCGAATCTAAAATTATGTATGTTACCCATACCCTATTTTAGGATAATAATCCACTTTGAGAAAGGGGTTAGGGGAGGTGTTCCTACCATAAGGATAATTGAGTATATGATATGAATGAATTTATATTTTATAAATTTAATCTATTTAACCTTTAATTATTTGTATAAGAGTATAAAGCAAAGAAAATATCTTTTTGATACTAAAAACTAGTAAGTTGCATTGTTATACACAACCAAGGGACAAAGAATGGACATTTCTTATAAGAAACTATATGTGTTTTTAATCCAAGGAGTTTTAGGGACTATTATAGGTGTAATAAAGTGGTGAGACTATAAAAAAACATTAGTAATGAATCTTTGAAACTTATAAATACACCAAATCTTGTTTATTGTATGTTCATCATGTTTATGAATGTGTGAACCTATCTTTATATATAGATCTTCAAAGGTTTTTAAAGTATTAAGAAGAGGAATAAATAAGTTTTCAAGTTATTTTTAATTTCAAATAAGACGGAGAAAATGTAATAACATATTTTGGAACTCAAGGAAACCCTACATCCTGCCTACACCTTTGCACAATCAATTTTCTGTACATAATTTATTGTGTTTCTTTGGTGTTCACGTGTGTATTGAAGGGATAAGATCAATAGAGTTTTTGGGAAGTTTTCCAAGATTAAAACATACCTAAAAAAATTATTTTATCTCTTTAAATGCCTTCAAAATCAAAATATGGAATTATTTGTACCCAAGGGTTTGTGCAGGGTTTGGAAACCCTAAAACTAGGGTTTAGCCATTTGAGAGAGTTATAACCCTAGTAAATTGATTAAAAAAAATTAGTATTAATATATTTAAGGTAAAAAAAGTGATTCACTTGTTTTTGAGTGGAAAAATACGGTCTATATGGACTTTTAAGATTGAGTCAAGGGAAAAGGGCTAAATTGGCGTAAAAGAAGAAGAATTTGCAAAGCGAGTGCTAAATAAAAAAGGAGTATGATTTTAAAAATTCACTAAAAACTCAAGTGATTTAAAGTAATCCTATAAATGTGATTGTACCTTGCTATCAGATCTTGGATTGATGAAACCAAGAGTAATTATTTAAAAGAGGACCACAAGTCTTGTGAGGAGTAAGGGTTGTATGAAGAATTGGGAGGTAAGTAGAGTTCCATGGATCAGAGATTATTAAAGTAGATGGAATATTAACATATATGTTTATTTATGATAAAGTAATGAGTTATTGATATGTGATTCTTGTTTTGATCCTTGAGACCTAAGTATGTAAAGCCTAATAAGAAGCTAGGGAAGCAAAAGGGAAATTTGTGAAGGTAAATAGAGAAAAGAGATATTTTATATAATTAAGTGTCCCCAATGAGGTTAATACATAAAATATGTGATTTTAAGATTAAAAAATAATATGTTCATATACTAATTGACCATTGAGACCTCATCCAAAAGAGGAAACCTAGACTAAGACAAGGACAATAGAGAATAAGTATAACCAAGAAGGAGATCAATTATGGAAATTAAAGACATGAGTGGATGTTAAGATGACTTCTCACTAATAGATATGCATCATTTGTTATTAGGTTAAGGAAAGGTATGCTTGGGTAAAATTGTGTTTTGATTTCTTTATAATTTATTGATATGAGTATAATGCATAGTATCATGAGGTATACATGAGGAAAAACCTTGTAGGGTATTGAGGAAGAAGAGGAAGATTGTAGGTCTGATATAATGAGGTTAGAATATATTAGAATAATAATGATAAAGAGAAGATAGATATATCCCCAAGGTCCTTTGAGAATGAAAGACACTAGTCAAGAAAAGGTTAGAAAAGAGAGAGAAGAAAAGAGAGCATTAAAGCTCCAAGAGAGAAGCGAGGAAGATAAAAGACTCCAAAAGAGAGTCAAAAAGGTTAAGAATAAATAATAGAGAAAGGAACCAATAAGATGAAAGTACCAAAATATTTTTAAGAGGTAAGGTTGATAAACTTGCTAAGAGAAAAGTCTAAATAGGCCTATAAAAAAATAATAATGGAGGGGATGAATATAGAAAGAGAAATAGAGGACATAAGAAGAGAATTGGGGCAAGTTATAGAGAGGATAGAGCTCATGATGAATCTCATAAGATAAAAATAAATCCAATGGAGTGGTTGGAATTTGACAAGAAAGGTGAAGTGGCCACTAGAGTCACTTGTGAGAAGAAGAAGGCATAAGAAAGGTGTCTTGAAAGATGAGAAGAACAGAGAGAAGGTAGCCCAAAGAGGCATGAGAAGAGAGATGTTTCCAAGTGAGAAACAAGAAAAATAAATAGAGAGGAGAGTTTTCATTAATGGGAACAAAAAAGAAAAATAAGTGCCAAGAAGAGGAAAAAATAATGAATATAAGAAGAGGAGATGAACAATGTCTATGCTAAGGACATTCAAAAATACTATATGGTCTCTAGTTTTTTATGATAACATTTTTTTTATTTTGCATTTGTAGGTATGAATAAAAAGATGTTAAAGGAAAAAAATGAGGCCTCAAATTTGATTAATAATGGGTTAATAATTTCACCCATCAATTGGAAAGAATATTACAAAGAGAAAGAACCTCTTGAAGAAGTTAAAGTGAAGGTGATTAAAGGTATACTACATGCTACAAATGAAGAAGAAGAGGAATTATATGATACATTACCAAGTCTAGCATTTGAAACAATATAATAAGCATGAAAATAATACATGAAGGTCACCCATGAAGACATGAATGAATATTTTATCTTGTATAAGTTTTCATTAGAGGTAAATGAGTGTCTTAATGTTGAATTTGATTACATATATGAATAAGGAAAAGATAATATACAGATTGAGGAAAAGAATGATAGATTGTATCTCTCAAAAGGAAAACAAGGGTATAGATATGTATGGCCAAAGTGGCTAAAAATAATAGGTGAAGAGAAGAAGGATATGAACCTCAAATAACAGGTGAAACAAGCAAAAATCATGAGTGTAAAGAAAGTACAAGTATGGTATCAAAGCACAAATGGAAAGGAACACCAAGTTGGCATGGTAGAAAATGAAGGTATGAAAAATGAAAGATATATGAAATGAAACAATTGGAATCCCAAGAAGATAAAATGAATCAATTAGGTTATTAAAATCAATAAAATAACACAAGAGTATCCTATTTCAAGTGTACATCAAACAAGCATGAAGCTAGATGAAGATATCAATCCTACAAAGCAAGATAAAGAGATGGTGCAAGCAAACCAATCATATGAAGGAAAGGTAAAGCCATATGAACAAGGAAAATAATTCAAAAAATAATATTATTAGTTGTATTATTCATTTCCCAATTTTTTTTATTATGACATAAGTGAATTTGACTCAAATAGTCAATATTTTTCATATATAAAAACCATGGCACTGATGAATGGATGTGTGGAAAATAAAGGTGAGGAAGAAGCACCTAAAAGAGGGATTGAGAATAATAGTATGTATCATGAGGATGTTTATCTAAAAAATGAGGGATTCCAAGGAGAAGATAAAGAACAAGCTGCACAAATAAGTGAAGAACAATGTGAGCCAAAGTTTGATGAGCATTTAGAAGAAGTGGATGTACAAAAGTTGAAAGAGGAGTTAGAAATATTAGAGGAGACATTCAGTCCATCAAAGGGGCTATAAATAGATGAATTAAAATAGGAAAAAGTCAAGGAAAGGATAGATAAAGAGAAATAAAGAGGAGCACAAGATGTGCAAATAAGTAAATAAATAAGCAAAAAAATGGAGCGTAAAGAAGCCAATAAGATGAGATATTAATTTGGTAAAACTATAAATAAGTTTTAATTGGATTAACATGTATAGTAAAGTTAAAATATTGGTTAAATAACAATTTACTATGTTTAGATTTAGTGGAACAATAAATTGACCTTGCATAGTGAGCAAGATGATAAACTAAAGCATCAAAATGTCAATAAATTTGAAGAAAAGGTAGAAAAATAAAGTATAGACAATCAAAGGATAGAGGTTGACATGTATTGGAATCCATTAGAGCATAATTAGGAAGATAATAGCATTAACAAGAAGAAATAATATTTAGACAAGTAAGAATCAAAAAAGATGCATGAAGAAGCAAGTTATCAAACAAAAATGACGAAGACAAATGTACACAAGTTGATTGTAGATGAGTATGAGGAGATTAAAAGTGACTTATAAAAAGAGTAAATTACATCAATTAAGGAGATAAAAAATATTAAACACATCATGGAGGAAGAAGATGTATGGATAAGAAGGATAGAGAAAGCCAATAGGA
Source organism: Torreya grandis (assembly GCA_037957365.1). Lineage (NCBI taxonomy): Eukaryota > Viridiplantae > Streptophyta > Pinopsida > Cupressales > Taxaceae > Torreya > Torreya grandis. The sequence continues at coordinate 81,165 of JARHVA010007027.1, forward strand.
AGAAATCCAGGATTTTGACAAGCAAGAAGGAACAAGAACACAAGTTTAATAGCATGTTGATTATGAAGGACCCTCAAATAATAAATTTTAAGGCATGAAATAAATATAGAGGCTCAATTTGTCTCTCTCCTAGGGAGTATGATGCAGGAGCATCAAGGCAAGAAAACATCATTTTTGTGTTTTAGTCTATTGGAGGTCAATTTTGGTCAAAGTTAGATGTTAAGGTGCTTGAGGGACCTGATTAGGTATATTTGTCTTCTTATATCCCATTTTGAGTCATATAAGTGTGTTATAGGACTTGTAGGAGTTTTTCCTCCAAAACTTAAAATTTGAAAATTCAAATGCTTCCAAGAGCCAAAAAGGTCTTAAACATGGTCTAAAAGGTTATATGAATGAATAAAGGTTAAATAGGACTAAGATTTGTTGTAATTAGTGTATTAAGTCATATGTGTCATGTTTAGAAGTTGAAAATCATGTTTTGGTTTAGTAACCACTCACCCATTTGTTGGGTTTAAGAATAAGAAGTTGCTTTGTATTGTTTTGGGAAACCTATGTTGAAATAAAAATAAGAGTCATTTTTGGAAAAAAAATATGGTGTAGGAGAAAAGAGAGAGATAGGATAGGATATAATAAGCTAAAAGAATTGAAAATAGGAAGCTATGAATAAATTTAACACACCTCTCATGAAAAGAATGATAAGTCCTCTTATGGATTGTATGTTATGATCAAGATTGCCCAAGACTAAATAAAGAAAAGGTGTTTATTTTTGAATTAAATATCCTCTAAGGTATTGTGGTACTTTTTTTTAATATTATTTGAACAATCTTATGACTAAAAATATAGACATCTTTATTGAGGTTGTAGAATAAAAACTTGTTTGGAAGTTGATAGGTTCATATGAGGAGAGTTTATTTGCATTAGAGATTATTGTAAAAATGTGAGGTTTCATCGTTAATAATTTATCTATACCTGATCCTTAAAAACTTTCATGTTGTTATTAGAAGCTTTTGAGAGTGTAGAATTGTTGATAAACCTATGCATTGCATGATGAAGGGATAGAGTTGCCAATGAAGGCATACTAATTGGTGTTGATAATATCAAGGTCTTGAGTAGTGTATAAATTTTTTTAAGGAATAAAAGGAAGTATTTAGTATGACTTAGAGTGAATTTAACTCCTCAAATAACACTTTAGAATCTCAAATTTAGTATTTTACCCATACCCTATTTTAGGGTCACAGTCCACTTTGAGAAATAGGTTAGGGGAGGTGTTCCATTGTTATTATCATAAAGATAATTGAGTGTATGATATTAATGAATGTATCTTTTATAAAGTGAACTATGTAGCCTCTTATTATTAGGAGAAGAGTATAAAGTAAATAAAATAACTTGTTGATACTATAAACTAGTAAGTTGCATTATTATGCACATCCAAGGGGTAGAGAATGGAGATTTCTTGAATGAAAGTCTATGTATTTTGAATCCAAGGAGTTTCAAGGAATGTGATATGTGTAATAAATTTTTGAGGCTAGAAAACCATGTCAATAAATAATCTTTGAAACTTATAAATACACCAAACGTTGTTTATTGTGTGCTCACTATGGTTATGACTATGTGGACCTATCTTGATACATAGACTTTGTAAGGTTTCTTAAGACCTAAGAATTGGGATTAAAATTTTTTGAAGGGAGTTATCATGTCTAATAAGATGGATAAAATTAAGAACATCTTTTGGAACTCAAGGAAACCCAATAGCTTTCCTACACCTTTGCAAATAAATTTTGTATACATAGTTTATTATGTTTCTTTAGTGTTCACATGTGTATTACACGGATAGGATAAATAAAGTGTGTGGATTTTTGTAAAAGGTGTAAACAGACATAAAGTTTTTTATTTGAGATCTATAAATTCCTTTAAAGTCATAATATGGAATTATTGTTACCCATGGGTTTGTGTAGGGTCTAGAAACCCTAAAACTAAGGTTTAACCATTTAGGAGAGTTATGACCCTAGGAAATTGATAAAAAAATTCTATTATTACTATATTTAAGGTAAAAAAAAGTTATGAAAGTGTGTTTAGTGTGTAAAATTATGGTCCATATGGACTTATAAAACTAAGTCAAGGAAAAAGGGCTAAATTAGCCTAAAAGAGGAGGAATTTGCAAAGGAAGTACTAAATAGAAAAGGATTCTAAGTGTGAAAATTAACACATGCATCAGGGGATATAAATTAAGACCACAAATGTGATTTTACCTTGGGATAAAATATTGTGCTGATGGAACCAAGATTAATTATTTAAAATAGGACCACAAGCATTGTGAGGAGAAAGGGTTGTATGAAGAATTGAGAGGTAACTAGAGTTCCAAGTGTAAGATAATATTCGAGTAGATGAAATATCACTATTTATGTTTTTTATGATAAATTACCAAGTTATTTATACCTAATTCTTGTTTTGATCCATGACACTAAGTGTGTAAAGCCTATCAAGAAGCTAGGGAAGCATAAAGGGAAATTTTTGAAGGTAAAGAAAGAAATGAGATACTTTGCAAAAGTAAGTGTCCCCAAAGTGGTTAATTCCATAAAATATGTGATTTGAAGATGCAAAAAAAATAGGTAGATATACTAATTGGCCATTGAGACCTCATCTCAAAGAGGAAAACTAGACTAAGACAAGGATAATAAAGAACAAATATAACCAAGAAGGAGATCAGTTATGGAAACTAAAGACACAAGTGAATGTTAATATGACTTCTCCCTAATAGTTCTACACCAACTTGTATTTTTCATAAATATAGGTATATTTGGTAATTCAAAACCATGTGGATAAGGATATTCAAGTTTATATTATTTAGGAGGTTGATTATTGAATAAGGTAACATTTCCATTAGCATTATGAAAAGCTAGTTGAATTTGAATTTTATAAACATACTATTCATTATTTATAATAATGCTCATAATAGACATAAGTTAATCAATGGTAATAGTGGTGTATGAGATATGTGTTATCATTGACTCTAAACCATCATTTATTTTGAATAGAGGTAGATGAATATTATGTTTTGGTAATGGTTGTTAATATTGATGTCCATATGTGTGCACCTCAATATGTGCTACCTTATTTACATATTGATATAGAAGAACCATTTTATTTGAATCACCTATGTCATCAATGTGTATATGCTCAAGAAGAAATCCTTATTTAGGTGGAATGCCTTTAGTTTTGGATTTTATTTTGTAAAATTTTAAAGGTTTATCATTGACTGTCATTGTCAATAAAGTACCATCACGTATGAATTTTAGACATATATGAAGTGTAGATGGTATGGGTTTCATTGAATGTATCCAATGTCTACCCAAGAGTATATTTAATTTAATGTTGAGACATTACCTAAAAATTAGTTGAAATAGTGTTAGGTCCCAATGTCACATGTAATGTAATTTGACCAATTGGAGGGCTATGTAAATTATCAAACCCTTTTAAATGCATATCTACATTTTGAAAGAGATGGGTGCTTATTCCCATAATGGTTAGAAATTTGATACTAAAAATGTTTAGGACTAATCCATTAGTGATGATCACCCTTTTGATTCCCTTTTTTTGTATCATCACTTGTATGAACAAAGGCAATTATTGATTAATATTATCCTTAGATTATAGGTCAGTTGGATAAGAGGTAATGAGTTTGGCATGTTTATTGAGATACTTCATGATATTTTCAAAATAAGTAGCTTTAATATCTCTTGGAACTTGAGTTTCATGCAATGTCTCATATAGGATGTCCTTGTAAACATTAGATTATTTTAGGAATTTAAGTACTAAAATTTTAGCATGTATATTGCTCAATTGGGTAGTTGGCATCTAGATATTAGATCTATTGTATTTCAAGAGGAATTATGGAGATATGTCAAATGTTTTATCTATTTTAACACTCTCATTATGTTCACAAATTTTCTTAACATTTTTGATAATTTGTATAAAATTAATCAGGATAAGTAATTAGATTCAAATTGTTATATTCCTAAGTTAACCTCATCATAAGAAATAGAAAAAGATTCAAGTTAAAGAGAAAAATGCTTGCTATAAACACAAGTGGAACTAATTTTATCTAGCTAAATTAATTCCCATTTAAACCAATATTTAGTTGATCCAAACCTAGCACAACTTTGACTAAATACAGTGTAAGAGTCTAAAAGAGAGAATAACTATAAGAAAGAAAGGAGTTATTACCATAAAAATGTGCAAAGAATGTCCACATAAACTTAATATTAATCTAGTTATCATAGTTTTAGTTTTTAATTAAAAATATATTGAAATTCATACAATCATCAGGCTCAAAAACCAATTATGTAAATAACAATCTAAAATAAGATAAGTGAAAAGATTATCCTAGTAAATAAAAATAGTGTAGTTATATATGTATCCTTTCATAATCCACAAAGAGCCATCCCTTATCATGGTACAAAAGTTATTATTAAATAGGCATGCATGCCTATGGAGTTCTAGTGCAAAATCAAATGTAGAATAAAATTTAAATTCATCCTATGAGGTAGTTGTAATAATCTTTGATGTGGATGGCCCATTTGAGTCTTATTGGGAATGAGCACAATTCAAGTGTATCATGAGGATAGCTAGAAATGTGTTGGACGAAATCATGAAAAAATGCCCATAAATAATTTAGTTACAATTGTATTGAGATCATCGGTTGTCCATGTTTTATATAGTTAAGACCATATCTCTCTAAGACAAAGATTTTATATATTATGCTCCACGTTTGATCATCATTCATAGGTCAAGTTCATTAATTGTGCCTAATTAATAATTAAATTAGGCTAAAATTTGATTTTGAGAGTCAAATTAGATGCATGGTTCATTATTGATCTTTGATTATTTTGATGGATAGACAGGGCATACAGTTTAATTTCGTGCCTCACTAGTTACACATCTAGTGTGTCCTTCATTTTGATGGGTTACCTAACATGTGTCTCTCTCTTGGGTTATCTTTATTTTCCCCTTGTTGTGCACTTAGATTTCACTTATGTGGCCCTAGTTGACACTTGCTATCTCATCAATGCCCCTATGATTTATCCTTATTTGTTAACCTTCATCCTCTTCCCATCCATGTGGCCTATTTTTACTAACCTAGGATATTAAGCTATCATCCCCTTCACTACCATGTGTCACCATATTGGTCTACCAAATATTTTGCTTTTATCAAGTATAAATGGTCTTATCTCTAGGATCATGGATGCTACGATGTTTCCATGTGGTGTCATCCCACTCACCCTCTTGATCAAGGATCTAACATCTCTCCTAGCTTGCAAAAAAAAAATTCAAGTTAGTGGGGTAATGGGATTATGACACATGGCCTCATCCTACTAACCTACTATCTTAGATGATTTATATAGGTATGAACATCCTTGGGATAGTAGAATAATGGGATAATGTCACATGGAATCATCTTGCTAACCTAATATCTTAGAGGAATTTTGACATTATCACCACATTAGGAAACTGTTAAGAATTTACTAAGTCATTTAAAGAAGTAGAAAATTATTTCATATCCCTAGGCAACTTTTTATGAAATTGGCTAAGTGCCATACAATAGAATTTTGATATATGGAAGAGCTTATAGAAAAACATACAAATGAAAAAGTAAATAATTTGAAATAGATAGCTAAGAAATTGAATTTGATAAATAATTATTATGAAAATTCAAATTGAAATGACTAAATCCAAAGCCATTTGCATACTTTGTCACTAAGACCCAATTAGTCACAAATTTCATTTGGAACCTTTGTTCAGAACTTTTGTAAGCAAACATTTTGAAAAACTACTAACATACTTTTTGAAGACCTAGATCTTGAACATTGTCTGCATAGTCTTCAAATATTTTGCTTAGAATAATTGTTCTAACTATTTACACTATAGTTTTTTTGAAAGAACAAATACTTAGAAAATTCATGACCTGTTCCTCTTCATAAATTTTTCCTTATAAATTTTTTTCATTGTAAATTTTTTTTGGGAATTTAGTTCAGAAGTTTTGTAATAATTTTTTTTGATGAAGTCTCAACACTTTTTTTGAAGATTAAAAATACTTTGGAAATTTCACTTTGTTGAACACAAATTTTAACAACAAAATTTTACCAAACATAAAGTATGAAGTCCAACCTATGAACAAAACATGCAAAACATATTTATTTAATTAAGTTTAAAAACCATTGGATATGAATCTGAATTCAAATAGCTAATTATAAGGTCAAAAAAATGACTAAGTATAAAATAGAATCATGAACAAACTTATCCATTTGATTGATTTAAAATGGGATTTCATCTATTTAAATGAAAAGTGATTAAGTCAAAAAGTGAAATCTTATAAGCATTAAGATATTTACATTGAAATTGAAGTATAAATGGATTGAATTACCCAAGAAAATAAGAAATAAAATTCTAAAAAATTCAAATATTCTACATAAACCTAAGGTGAAATAGCCTAAAAAGAAGTTGTAAAAAGCATTTCAAAACACAACTAGATAGATAGACTAAGACCTAGTAGGTTTATTAAAATTTAGGTATTAAATTAATGTATTCCTAAATTAAATCTTGGATTGAATTGAATAAATTCAAAGACATAAAACCAAACCATTCATTCACTTGGAACTTAATCATTTAGACAATTGCTGAGACGATGGATTTGAATCAACAACCACAATGAACTCCTAAAAGGCACAAGAAAAGACTCCAAAGCAAAAGAGGGTCCCCATTTTTAAATTAAAAATAGGGTGTGTTATACAAGCAAAAAAAAATGGTGACTCATACTAGGAAATAGTCTCGAGAATTACAAGAATCTTGAACCTTTGATTTCATAAGAAGAAAAGGCATTAGCTACAAGAAATCACTTAGAGCAAACTAGAATCCAATAGGCACTAAATTTTATAAGAATAAGTGACAAACTAAGCTATAATATTATATAAAAACATTTATGTTCATGATGGAGTGATTCATTCTTTTTTTATACATTCACATGCATTAGTTCAAATTTTCATAAGGTTGAAACTAATGAAGGAGAAATATTTTACAATTTAGCTTGGGGGGAAGTGATATGGGCACTAATTTGATGCTGTCAAAACATTTATATCCTTGATAGAGGTGCATATGGTCCCTTCTAAATTCCTTTCTCCACTACCAACTAGGTCATCAATCTTATTGTGGAGTTGTTGAGATCACCCTTTTAAGGATAAATTTAGATTTTACATTTTTAAATTATTTCTTTTAGAATGAGTTTTTTATAATTTTATCTGTAGAGGGTTGGGTACCAAAAAATAAGTACAATTAAATCATCAATTCCATGATAACTTACAACAAACTAAAATTAGAGCAATGCTATATTTTCTTTAGATATTTCATTAAGTGCATTAAATGGTTTTGAATAATAAAATAGTTGTTATAAATCAACAAGTTATATTGAGAATCATTGACCTTTAGAATTTAGGGAATGAACCATGAAATAATATTAGTTTCATGCAAAATCTTTAATAAAAATTACAATTAGGGTATTTAATTACCATTTATGTTATTATTACAACAACCCTTCATTTCATTCCTTCAATTAACAAGGGGAACCTAAGGAAAAAAAATTAGTTGGGATAAAACCATTAAGGGAAAGAATATAAAACAAAAAAAACCAAAACCTAAGATAACAAAAAAGTAACATGAAATATAAATATAAATCAAAAGAGAAGTTATGTATAGTGGATCCCAAGCCACTCAAGCTTAGAAGTAATGATTGAGGAATTATCCATTGACAGGAAATGGGGTATCCTCACTAGTAAGACACCTTAGGTGGAATGTGTTATCTCATAGGATTCTAAATATTTTTTAGGGATTGATCCATAATGTATCAAATTTTACATGTTGTTTGTTTTGTTCATGAGCCCTACCCCATAAAAGGACTAGATGTGAGATCTAGAAGACCTTCACTTTCACCTTTTTATCATAATGTTTGACTACTTTGATATTTTTACTAAAGTATAATAAGGCTACATCTATTTTTTATTCTAATTGTATGAGCTTCAAGAGGTAGGACTGCATTGGGTCATTAGTTCCCAAGTACTCTTTAATGAATAATACTGTAGGGATATTTAGATTGGTTGGGAAGATAAGATCTTGGACATATACTAGATGACAAATAGAGGTCCTTAAAGTAGATTTGATACTAGTTCTATCTGAGCACATAGTGAATTTAATCTTTTTATGCTAATCCCTTGGGCTTTCATCTAAATTTTTCTTAATTATACTCAAAAAATTCTTATTTGTTGATTCATCCAACCCATTACCCTATGGATAATAATTAGAAGAAAAATTAAGAGTTACCTAATGATCACAATCCCATTTAATGAATTATAGGGTAACAAAATTATGGTCATTATTACTTACTAGTGTGGTGGGAATACCAAACCTGGTATTAATGTGATCCTATAAGAATTGAATAACTATGTCTATGGTGAAACTCTATAAAGGTTGGGATTCATCCCAATGAGTATAGTAATATATCATTGTCAAGATAAATTTGTGTTCAATATAGGAATTTGCATTAATGGCCCTTATTAATTCTAATCCCCACTTGGCAAAGGGATGGGACTCAATGAGCGATAGTAGTAGCAATGTTGGAGTGCATTTATAGGATCAAAAAACTTAGAAGGTGTGGAAATTCCTCACATGTAGGTGAAAATTCTTGAAAATATGTGACCAATAATAACCTGACCTAAGTATTTTATGAGCTTTACTACTTCTTAAACCATTCCCAATCTTATATTGCTACATGGAAGTCTTTGAGTACTACAACTGCTTCCTCCTTATTCAATCATATTATATTTATGACTTCATGGTTTCTTATATAGAGAATGCTACCTTTGATCATGAAATGGATGTTTCTCAAGCATAAATCTCTATTTTTCATTTAATTTAGGTACTTACGACACTCATTATTTATCATATATCCAAAAACATATGTATACCAAGTATCATCTATGATGTCATATATTAAGTATTATTAGCAAATAATTTGGGGATCTACCTCAAATATGGATTTTTACAGTCCTAGACCTAAGATAAAATTCATCAACTATATATCTAGGTCAAACTATAGGATTATGGTGATATATTTACCATGTCTCTCTCCCGATTCCTTTTGCATCGGTAATGCTTTTATAACTAGGTCATGTACCACAACAAACACTTTATTATGCAGAATGTAACATCTAAACTTTTTAACATATTTGATCAAGGAGAATTCTTGTTTATCTAATGTAGAGTATCTAATATTAGCATTTTTTTGTTTTATTCTCATTAAATAAACAAGTATTTCATCTCCAATCTCTTTTTTATATGTTAATACTATGGCCATAGATTGCTCTTATGCAAATTAGTCAAGGTAAAAGGGTTGCATATAGTTTGGATTAATAATCACTAGTGTATTTACAATGTAAGTCTTTATTTGGCCTAAATCCATCTTTTCCTTAATAATCTAATTCACCTTGTAATTCTTCATTAACATGATATTGAGTAGTTTTATTATTTCAACAAAACCTAAGATAATTTTTCTCACAAAGTTAATCTTGTCAAACAAACTCTTATATTATTTCTTGGTGTTGGGCTAAGGGACCTTTAGGATTTATTCCACCATGTCAATATCTATATAAATTCCCATCTTAGTGATAATGTGTCCTATGATTTTACCTTTAGTCACTATGAATATGCATTTCATGGGATTCAATGAAATCTCATGTTCTCTACACCTCTACAATACTTTCCTTAGGCATTTTACATGATATAATATTTTCTTGGAGAAGACTGTAAGGTCATCTATGTAAATAATTATTCACTTATCCATTAGGTATTTTAAGGTGATATTCATGTCTCTATAAAAATTGGCATTTGTGTTGATCAAGATAAAAGGCATTCTTTTGTAGGTATAAGTACCCCACTTGGTAGTGAAAGTTGTCTTAATCCTATCTTCATAAATGACTACCACTTAGTTGTAGCCTAAGTACCCATCAAGGAATGAAATATAGGCACAATCTACAATATATAACACCTCATCCAATTAAGATAAGGAGTAGTTATACTTTTTAAAATCTTTGTTGATGTTACATAAATCAACACACAATCTGATCTCTCCAATCTTTTTCTTTATCAATACCGGTTTTGTAAGCTATGTAAAATATCTTAATGTGAATATGATCCTTGTTGCATTTATTCTATATAATTATTTATAAATTAAGGTTTTTATCATTAGATTTATAGGCCTCTATCTTTGTCAAAATGGCTTGATTTGAAGCTTCAGGGGGATAGTGTGTGTCAGAATAGAAGTGTTAAATACCTTAAGATCTTCATAACTCCATGTTATCACATATTTTAATTATTTGAGAGTTTGAATTAGATATAAATTTTATTATATGGTTAAATTTATTCCAAACAATGCATTATCTATTTAATTTATATTATTGAGGTTGATTTGATCATGCAACATACCCCTAATTGGGCTGGACTCTTTTCATTTTCATGATAGTCCATGTTGAATAAATTTTCAAGTGAGACCATTTATTTAGGTATGCTATTGGTTTTTAAGTTCATCATCTCATCCTCCTCCAATTCAAAGTCTTCTTATCCATTCTCATTAATAATTTGATATTCAAACACTTCAACATTGGTGATGAATTCCAGTATGTGATGGTTATCATTAAAGACATGGAAATTATTTAAATTATTGGGGACTAAAGGGATGGAGACTAGATATACTAAGAATATTCTCATTATTTAATGGGCAATGGTCTCCAAGGCACTTGCAATCGTTACCAATGCATATGCTAAAAAAAAAATTATCTAGGTAATGTTTACATGCCAAAGTCATCAAATTATTTAATTGAGTTATAGACTTAGATGTGATATTTGGAGAAACATTTTTCATTACAATAATACTGGCCTCTAACCTATCTAACTACCAATTCAACATCACCCAATACCATTATGTTATTCACTTTCTTTCCAAGGGTGAAAATATACCATGAATAAATGCTTCATACTCAACTACATTATTGGTGCAATCAAATTATAGATAGAAGTCATCCAAATAATACTTTCATATTGGATTTATCAATTCTACCCCAATGTCACATCCATTTTTAGACTTTCAACCATCAAATTTAAAATTCTATAATTCTAGGACTATTTTTAGCATTGTTATCTTAGGGAGTAGTAATATTGTTTTATCATTATTATCCTTATGAATAGTCACCTCCAAACTACCATTAATAGATGTAAAGTGGGTCAGAATTAATTATGGATACCACAAATTTTATTTTATTTTATTTGACTCATCACATCTTGGGCTATCACATATATGAGCAGTATCTCAAAAGGATACTAACTCAATGTGCAATATCTGGGAAGGATATTTAGTGAATTAGGTTTAAAAACCAACATATATGAATTTAAATTCAAATATCTAAGTGAAATTTCTAAAAAATAATTAAACATAAAACAAAACCATGCAAAAATTTATCCTTTTACTTGATTTAAAAGGGGATTTCATCTATTTACATGAAAAATGACTAAGGTGCAAAGTGAAACGTTAGAAACATTCAGCCATTTAAATCAAAATTAAAGAAAAAAAGTATCAAATTTCCAAAGAAAATAATTAACAAAATTCTAAAAATTTGGATAATCTATAGAAACTTAAGGTGAAATAGCCTAAAAAGAAGTGTAGAAAGTCTTTCAAAACACAAGTAGATAGATAGACTAAGACTTAGTAAACTTATGTAAATTTAGGTATAATGAATGCATTTACAAATTAAATCTTGGTCTAAGTTTAATAATTGTAAATATATAAAACTAAACCATTTATTCACTTTAAACTTAATCATTTAGATAATTTCCAAGAAGGTTGATTTGAGTCAACAACCACAATAAACTCTTGAAGGGTACAAGACCAAACTCTAAATCAAAACAGGGTACCCATTTTTAGAAAATAAATGGGGTTTATTGTGAAAGAAATAATATTATTATACCATTAAATAATTTAGATATTTTTCCATGGAAAACATGATTTTAATATTTAGCAATTAGGGATGAGCAACTGGAAAAGAAATTAGAAAACCTAAGCTAGCCTAGGGTTTGATTTTTAAAGATTAGGTTCACTAGATGTTTAACCCTAATTTATATAAGGACCATATTTATTGGTTAGGGTTAATTATATATAAATTATATCTCACAAGGTTGAATATCATATCTATATAAGACTAATTAATGTGTTAAACTTAAATGCACCATATGCTTAATTTATAAAACTAAGATAGGATATTAATGGAAAGCTAAACTATGATATATATACAAATGAAATAAAATAAATTACATAGATAATTATTATGATAATATGGTGTTGGATTTGGTATAGGAAAAAACCAAATATAAAGTTAGTTCTAGATCAATTGACATATTCTAGATCTAATGCCTCTAGCTCTTTAGACAATTGCATTTGCCTTGGATAGTTGAGTTGTTGCTAGTGTTTGAGTTTGATGCTAGTGTACTATATATAATATGAAATCAAACAAGATTAAACACCTATATACTTTTTGGTTTACTTTTCCTTCTATATGGTGCATTTAAATATTGGTCATGAACTATTGCTCCTAGTGAAATGGTAAAACCCTAGCTTTGCATCTTTAAAGTGACCTTGGGGAAAAATGGGTTAGTGGTAACATTGTTTCAGGATTAACCACAATGAATATGTTTTAAAATGGAATTAAATACATATTAAATAATTTATAATAGGGCCTCAGACTCATGTATTTATCCCCTAAATATTGGCTAATGTGTGAATCATTCAATGTATAAAGCAAGTAAAACAATGACCTAGCTTGTAACTTGGAAACTATGACCTTATGAGTACTCCTTTAGTACTTTAGACATGTAGTTGGGTTGTTACTTTGACTGATATCAAAATAGTTTTAAATAAGAAAGCTTTTAGTAACTTGAGTTATTCTTAAGAGATTCATAGGTGCTCTTTTGGTAGTTTCTAGGTGAAGAATGAATGAGAATTGATATTATATTTATACCAATCTTATCAAGAGAACTTAAATTAAATCACTTAGGCTAACCATTATAATACATTTCATTTACAAATTAGATGACTTAAAGGCACTAGGCACTTGATTTGGGATAGGATAGTAATATTGACACTACTGTCTGACCTATATGTTACTATCTAGGGAGAAGGAGAGTATACACAGGCTCAAACATTCTAGAGGTATAAGATAAGTACATTTTAGGAATTCTTGGTAATATGATATGTCTATGTCATCAATATAAGATTGGTCAAACTAAGATTTAGGTCAAGGTGAATAAGAGAGATTAGATATGAGGCTTGTATAAGTAAGGGATGTGTAAAAATAAGATAAATAGCTAAGGTCATGAGTTTTCCAAGTGTATAAGACTAAAGTACTACATAATAAAAAAATATCATCTACTAAAATGCAATAAAAAAAATTGAAAGTGAGAAGCCCTAAACATAATATAAAATGTTGTAATGTAAATAGTATCCTACACATATACTCACATGGAGAATATATTTATCCCCCAACCTCACTTCATGGAATTACACTATGAGTATCTTAGGGTAGTTTGGTTTCCCTCACATTATTATTTATTTGTCGCCAATCAATCTTACACTAGGATTAGAAAAGTATTTATAGGTGTACCCCATATATACCTTAAAAATGATGGGGCCCAAGTCCTTGAAAAAGGCTAATTAATGGTCTACATGAGAGTGTTTAATCCCTTCATGCCCACTTCATCCATACGATTTTAGTGGAGTGCCTCCAAAAAATTATTCCTCAAGGGGTGTTTTCAAGGGTCTAGGTATTAGATAATGAAATTCCCTCACTTCATGGTGTGAATACAACACAAAAATGATCAACTAATAGCAATAACTCCTCACTTAATTTATATATCCCACCTAAACTTCGGGTTGCAATTAACATTAAGAGAGGAAATCCCAATAATTGAAACCTAAATATTTACACTTGAAAATCAATGTCTAAGTCTCATAGCCAAAATAAAATATACTCACACTATTTTTGATTTCCAAGATCACCCAAATGTGGGAGGGAAGAGTAAATGTAACATCTATCTAGGATAAAAATAATTAATCTAAGTCATTTTTTATTCCAAGGAATCACCTTACCATTTAAAGGAAGAACATATATAGTTTTATATTGCACAAATACACACATACACACACAACCAAATGAAATCAAAAAATAAAACAAGTTTTTTATATACTGAAATCAAAATGTGTGTTTAGTTAATAAGCCCAAAAATAAATGTATGAATTGGTTTGGTTAATCTAAGACTTTGATTTCCGAAAACCTACAAAAGATAGATTATTAGTTTGTTTTTTAACATTGACAAACATAAAACCCTACAAAAAATTATTATATCATAAAATATTTTATATTCTACTAAAATAAGAATGATTCCATTAAATTTCAAATTAATTCTAATAATCCCTAAAAACATAAAAAATGTTAAATATAAAAAAATAATGATTTTTATGAAACAAAATCTATTCAAGCAATTTGGAAAACACATTATCAGAAAACAAAAAATGCTTTCACCTAAGTTAGGTAAAATTTTTCACTCTAAAAATATATAATCTAAAAATATAACATTATTTCATATAAATTAGGATGATTTCACCAAAGTAAGGTCAATTTCACTACTCAAATAAACACACAATAAGTATACAAAAAAATATTTCACTAAAATTAGGTTAGTTTCACTGAAGCTAGGTCAAATTTACTACTATATAGCACAAACTATCAGAAAAATAGATAGTGATTTCATCAAAATATGTGTGATTTCTCTAAAATAAATTCAATTATGTGACTCTACAAAAATGAAATTTTATAAAAATATAAGGTGGTTTCACTGAACTATGAGATTTTACCAAAGTTTTTTAAAAATTTACCTAATCAAATACAAACATAGACATAGTAAATAGAAAATTTTCTATTGCAACACATTAAGTTTACACTAAAACTAGTTCAATTATAAAAAATCTTGAAAAATTGAGTGTTTTTAGACAAAACATGATTCTAATAATTAATAGGGTTATTATGTCATTCTCATCCATGATTCCATTAAGACACTGATTGATTATGTTAGGATTATGTGAATGAATACTTCATCATGTTTTTGGAATTTTTTGAAGAATTTTAGTTTAAAATAGTATGAAATTGTTGGATATTAGGACTATAATACTTCAAAGGTAATTATGGGGAGAATATAGTCCTATCAAGAATGTCATATCTATATATCAAAATTATTGTTTTTAGTAAATCATTATCATTATAAATACCAAAAACAAACACATACAATATAATAATCAAAATTCACAAGTGATAAAACTTAGAATATCTATCAAAGAGAGGACTAATTGAACAAATGTATACCTTGGTCTTACCCAATATAAATTATGCTTCTCACTTTAATTATATTGTTCTCAAATGTGTTGTTTCCAAAATTAGCTTAGCTCATTTTTTGAAACAACCCCCTACGAAACTTGTCTGTTTCATCTTTTCGTCTCTCTAAGTTCATTTTTTGAGACGAATTTCAAAATTCATTTTTGTCTTGGCCTCAAAACTTGAAGTGGTTACCATCTCGTCCCAGCCAAGTTTTCCCTTCCCCAGACTCTCCTTTTGGAATTGGTCTTTTTCTTCCATTTTTTGTGTAGGGGTAGTAAATTTTACCGCCTCTGCATTTTCTTTGTTTTTGTGCAAGGGCAGCAAATTTTGCCACCCCTGCACGTTTCTCGCAAGGGCAGAAAATTTTTTTTCCCCTACTCTCCAGCCTAAAAAGATGGCAATTTTCTCTACCCCTATAAGATAAATTGACTACATGCAAGGGTGGCAAAAATTGCCGCCCTTACACGTCTCAATTTTTGTACAGACATTAATGGCCACGTGTGGCAGGTTGTTGGGGTGGGTTTTTCACCCCATATAATCTGATTTGAGACCCATTCTCCTCATTGCTTCCTCCTCTCCTCCTACCTCTTGTACCTGAGCACCTCAGTTGACGATTCAAAGCATGAATTCATGGATTCAACCTAGTGGTGTGCATGGTTTCTCAAGTAGGGTTTGTTTTTACGTTTATTTCTTATTTTATTCTGTTTTAGCTTAGCATTTATTTAAGGTTTTTATTTTTGTTTTTCTTCTCCCTTTTACCCGTGGGTTTCTACTAGAACCTCATGCAGGTGGCAAATTTTGCCACCCGCGTCCTTGACCGAGTCCTTCCACCCGTCCCTCCTCTCATTTCTGTGGATGTTTCTTTTCCATCCTTGACTGCAGGCTTCTCCTTTTCCTCTGCCCATGGTTTTCTCTTCACACACGGGCAATATTTTTTGCCACCTGCATTTTCTTTTTCCCCAATACGTGCAAAGGTGGTGATTTTTGCCGCCCCTGCATGTTTTTCTACTTCTAAATGCACAAGCGGCAAAAATTGCCACCCCTACATGATTTTACAACTACAGTGCAAGGGCAATGATTTATGCCACCCCTACTTTTTCCTTTCATGCTTGCAAGGGTAGTGAAAATCATGGCCCCTGCATGTTTTGTTTCTAGCTACAAGGGTGGTGAATTTCACCGCCCCTGCTTCTTCTTCCAACTTTATGCAGAGGTGGCAATTTTCGCTGCCCCTACATTTTTTCCTCCATTTTCGCTTAACTCCCAAAATTTTTTTTGAGTTGTCCCTTTCATACTTTTTCTTCCTCATTTTTTGCTCCTTCGCTAGACTTGGCCTATTTAAGTGACCTACAGTAACCAATATCACTTAAATTGTGCTCTCCCTCTCTCACTCACTCTCCTCTCATCTATGATCATGACTACAGCACCTTCAGTGAACTCCTACACATCTGCTCCCATCCAGTCAGGATCATTCTCCATGATGGAAGCATCTCTGAAAAAGGTGAAAAGCATGAAATACAAGTACCAGGGCATCTTCCCATCCACATCAGTCTCTTTGAATGTTGATGACATTCAAGACACTGAGATCGGCCATGTGGACATGGCTGAGTAACCAAAGCAACAAATCCCAGCACTGGGATAAAGAGAATAGTTGAGAACAACATTCACCTAGTGGCCACTTTCTCGGTAGCAGTGCATCATGCCGAGTTCATCCTCCAATGTGTACATTTTTACAAGGAGACTAGATCAGTTTCAGATGCCAGTGGCAACATGATAATTTGGTTGGACCCTAATTTTATCGACAAAGTTTTCTCATGCCCTCTAGCCACTAAAGTAACCCAAATTGACTTCGTGGATGCATAGAGAGAGTATGACAAAGACCCTGAGAGGGAAAACAAAGTGATAAATTACAAGTGGCTAAAGACCCCCAAGAATGGCCTCTCTAGATGGTCAAAGAACTTCCCAAGGAGCGATTTCGTCGAGGAAGTCGGTGACCTGATCACCCTTCTCAATAGAGTACAGGGCCTCCCATCTTCTTCACAATTCCATGAATAGATGTATCCATTCATTAAGATTATCCTCCAAGGAAAGCAAACTATCTTTTGGGGGGAAAAAATTAGTAATGTTATTCACGAACAATTGACTAGGGTAAAAACTTCTTTTAAATTCTACATGACTTCGTACCTAGTCTACATAGCTATTGTAATGCGGTCTTTCCCAGAATTGACTACAAAAAGGGATAGAAAGACCACCCCAGTCTACTCATATTATCCTCAACTAACACTTTAGGGGTTGACATGTCATTTTAGGAGAGTAAATGATGCATTATTTGCCATGTTTTTATGTCTCTTCGATCCTCAGCTCGAATAGAAGAGAATATCAAATGAGGCCTGGGTAGTAGTAAATGGTTATAGCTACATGTTCCTCTAGTTCCACACTTTTTGTTATCTTTGGGTTGGTTTTTACCAAGGCTATCCTTATATGCTCCACAAGTTCCCTTTAGACAAGTTAGTTCTAATGGATATTTGTTGACAACTGGCTATCATGCATACTAAACAGATGGAACTGAAGAGACCTAGTTTCAAGTTTCTTATCTAGATTGGCAGGTTTTTAGTTGATACATCAACCAAAGCCAAGGTTATGGAAATAGAAATGCAGATAGTTACTATCAAGCTGTTTAAAATTTGGGAGAAATTTGACTACAGAGGAGTCAAAGAGAAGATTAGAAGAAAAACTCAGTTCCACGAACCCATGATTGAGGATATCTGGGTGGACCTGACGATGGCTGAAGAGATAAAGAAAATGGACTATTGCCATTTAACACTGGAGCAGAGAGAATACCTCAGGCTTGCAGAGATCCCTTCTGGTCTAATCGATGATGGGAACATCATAAACAACAGATATTTGGTGGAAAAAGTTGCTGGTTCCCCTCTTCCTCCAATTTAGTGGTCTCAAAAGGAGCTAACTTCTCTGAGAAAAAGATTTGAACCAATATTGGCTAACACCAATGATTGGTTAGCAGCCAAAGGGATCACCCTGAAGAAATTTATTATGTGATCTGAGGCTGACTACTAGGTAGAATTGAAGAGGAAGGTAGAGAATAGGACTAAAAATAAGGGTGACATTCCTTCTCCTTCTAGGCCTCACAAGCCTAGGATCATCTTTGTGTCCAAGAAGCCTAATACTGCACAAGGGCCTGAAACAGTAGCTGAAGGAACCAAAGAACAAAGCCCCGAGGCACAGGCAGCTCAACCCATGGAGACAGAGGATCAACCTTCAAAATAACCAAGTGTTGGGTCTCCACTCTCACTAGGATAAGCATAGCCAATCTAGAGCACCTCTCCTTCTCCCCCTCAATCTCTCATGGTGCCCATTTCTCCTATCTCCCCAATCAGTGTTCCCTCTTTCAGAGCCGCTTATCCTTCCAGGGTTGTATTTGGTGATCCTCAGGGTCCTTTCAAAGGTTCCCCTCTCTCTTCTGGATCCATTCCAAGTCTCTCATCTCCTTCTTTCACCTTGCCAGCAAGCCCTACACCTGAGACAGAATCAGTAGTTGGTGTAGTTTTGCCAGTTACTCCAACTGCAACTACTATCACCACTAGTAGTGTGGAAGCTGCTAAAGTAATGCCAACAGAGATAACCATTACCAAAATAGGAAATTCTCTACCGTCTTGGATGTCTGCTTTCATGTCAAAAAGAAAGAAGATGGCCATCTCACCAGATGAGTTCGAATTTGGCAAAATAGTGCCAATGAAAGCAAAGGCTCCAAAGAGGCCAAGAATCCTCTCCAAGTTGGTCGAAGAAAAGGGACAAATTTTTTTAGAAATTGCCAAGCCTCCACAAGATGCAACCCTTGAGGGTTTTGAGATGAGCAGCTATTCCATCTCTCATGTTGAACTTGGCAAAGTTACTCATGAAGGTGTGAAGAGTGATCTTTAGTTAGCTATGGACATTATGGTCCAAAAATTTGACAGAAAGGAGATGAAGGACTATTATAAAGCCAAAGCAGAGCAGCTGACAACAGTGATCAAAAGGTTCACTCTTCCTCCTGAAGCAGCAACTCCAGAGGCCTTCTTAGTGGATGACTCAGTCATTCAAAAAGTAGAAAAGACTTATTTAAAGGGGAAAGTTCTAGAGGACTAAATCAAAAGAATGCATACTCAGGGAGTTTTTTTGCTTACAAAAGTGGTAGAAAGGATAGGTAAAATGAAGAAAGTAAGAACACAGGAAGATGACTTCGTCTCCCACATTTATCAAGAGATTGACAACTTGGAGAAAGATCTCAGTAGATGGAAAGAAATGAAAAATCTCAAAAAGAGCACCTTGATGTCTATCAGTGTCATCTCCAACAAGGACTCCTATGTTGAGATCAAGGAATCACTAGTTTTTAGAATCTAGGTACTCAAGGATTTAATTGATGATCTTAAAGCTTTCAAGGAAGCTACTGAGAAGAGTGACCTGAGTCTACAAAATAAATTAGAAGAGTTACCATGTAACTTAACCTCTAAGGACAATCAGTTCCTTCTGGCAGAAGAGATGATTCAGGATTTCAAGTAAATGATTTGGAGAGATTTTGAGGAAAAATCCTTCTCAATGTCTTCAGTGGACAGCATTCTAGATGCTTAGTTAGCTTTGGAGAATCTGAAATCTAGATTAACTGGCGATGCTAAAGCCATCAAAGCATTGAAGGATGCACTTATCAGAGCAAGAATCATCTCCAAGAATGCAGCTGTGCCAGATGTCATAGGAATTCAAGCATTTATTGCCATGTACGATGCTTATCTGAAGAAACTTGGTGGCCATAACTAATTCTCTCTCTCTCTCCTTTTTTCTTATATCATTATGCACTTTTGTTTTATGCAAAGTACATGCAGTTTTGAAAAATATAATTACATGTAAAAAGTTTGGAAAAATATCCAAAAGTCAAAGATGAGTCATCTTTGACCAAGATATTTTGTATATTTTATTATTTTCTGTTTTTGAGGATTTTCCCCCTATATATAGTGGAGACCTCATTTGTAATAGGGCTTGGAAAAATTAATAGCAAACACTCTGCTAAAATTGAAGCAACTTTTGAGACTTTGTGCTCAAATTTGTAAATCATATTTTGTTGAATGAATGAGAAGCATGTTATTTCAGACTTTGTGTTGAGATTGTCTGTGTTATTTAGGAAAAAGTTCTTATGTCTTTTTTCCTGGTAATATCTTATTCATCTAATTTAATAAGTAAAGTGGGTGTGTTTATATTATTTGAGGAAACTTTTAGAGGTTAGAAGATAGAATTTGTGCTACTTTTACCTTTGAGATTCTATTATATTTTGTAGTTTTAGGTGAAGACTTTGTGCTTCACTTTACTCTATGGTTGTACTTATTCTGAATTAGTGAAAGAAGCTACAAAAGACTTTGTGCTTATGTGAGCATTCTTGTGGACTTTGTTACTTCAGGTGATTTCTTACTTTTTGTTTAATATCATTCCTGAAAGAAGAGGAGTGTTGTTAGCTTAAGACCAAAATTTCCCTCTTTTGTTCTTTATACATTACCTCTAAAAAAAAGAGGTAGATGCTGTTATACCACCCCCATGTGTTATTTTCTGCTTAATTATATACATATATCCAGCACGTAAGTATTTATAGGGAACCTCCCCTTGATGAGAGGAGAGATTTACTTCATCTAGATCTGGTAAACCCATATTATTCATGTTATAAATCTCCCTATGCTGTGGTTGATATCCCCATTTTGTCATCAGTTAGTTGATGACAAAATATTCACCCAACAGTTTTTTGGTGACTCCATTGGGAAACTCAAATGTGCAGTCTGAAACCTCAAGTTTTAGATTGATGTAGTCCCTACCCTTATCCATTACATAGTCTAGCGGCTCCATTTTATGTCTTACCCATTATCATTATAGCCTTACTATTAACCTTCATATATTATCTGGTCTGCAAAACCAGAACCGCTAGAATATGAACGTGCATTTTGAAGCCTTAAGCTTCAACTTGAAATAGTTTCTGTCCTATTTTTATTTTAAAAAATTTGGCAACTCTACGCTACACCAAAATCCATAGATCTAAGGGTGTTATTGACCCTATGTTTGAGTTGGCACAACAGAGTAGTTTTGACCTATTTCCCCCATCAGCTTTTCTTCAACAGTCTAGGAGTTTTCCTTCTAGCCTTATCAGGTCACCAACATAAGATAGAACTTCTTTTCCTACTGTTAATCACCGCTTGCCTATAAACACTCCACCAAGGTTTTTTATCCCATCATTTAATCCTCCTATCATAATGGCTCAAGGCCCATGGGGTAACTCCTTTGGCCCTCTTAACTTGACCCCACCTCTGCATGAACTACCTCGTAGTTCTAGAAAAAATTTCCCTAAGTTTTTTGGTAATGGAAAGGTCCACCCTGTTGAGCATATTGCCACTTTCTCCATAGCATGTGGCATAATTGGTGTTAAATTTGAAGATGTAGTAGTGAGACTTTTTGTGGAAACCCTACAAGGAGCTGTCACAGATTGGTTCTATCACCTGCAGGCTGGGTCAGTAACAGACTGGGATATGCTCAAGTCCAAATTTGAAGCTAGATTTAAACCCACTGAGGATGCACACACTTTGTTGGCATAGCTAACACAATTGAAGAAAGAATCCTAGGAATCCATGAGGGATTTCATAGCTAAATTCAACACGTTGAGGAACTGAATCCCGACCGTGGCTCAGCCCACACCAAAAAATCTCAAGTGTTTTTTCATCAAATCACAGCTTCCCAAAGTAAGTTTTCTTTTGAGGTGAGCTAGCCCTATAGACCTAACCTTGGCTCAAGGTTTGGCTATCGAGATTGAAGATGATCGTATCCTGGTAGGTAAGATTAAGAAAGATCCTAGTAAAAATAAATTTCCTTCATCTACTGAAAGCTCTTCCATGGGCACTACAGACCCTATGGTGCAAAAATTAACAAATGAACTGATAGCTTTGAAAAGACAAATAGCCCAAGGTACATCTGCTCCTACCTATCGAGATGCACCCAAGAGAACATTTAGAATCAACAATATTAAGGTAATGCTGTCTGGACCCAAGGGCAATCAAATCGCCTACCTCCCCCTTCAGGGAGATTAGCCATCGAAGCACCACCTACCAATTCAACAATCGATTACTTGGAATCTGAGCATGATAACTCTTGTTAACCATAGTTAGATCAACAAGAAAATGCTAATCTCTTTGACGAGCAGGAAGAAGAATTAGCTGGTGACTCCAATATCAGCTTCCTAGATTACCAAGACGAAGCTGGAAGTAAAGGGGAGGATTTGGAGGGAGCTTACGCTATTTTTACCAAATCTCAAAATTAGTTGACTTCACAAACTGGCAAAAGAAAGGTAGATGAAGAATCCCAACCAGCAGTTTCCATTGCCAAATGCAGGACTCCATTGCCTCCACAATCAAAAGATTAGGTAACCCATAAAAAAGTGAATACTCCCAATCACTCGATATCTTCCACCTCTGCTACTCAGACCAGTGCCACACCTGTTAAAGTCCTTGATGATGGACTCTCTTCCTTTGTCGCAAGTTCTTTTCAATTATTTGATATAATTGATCATGCTAGAAAGATTAAAATTCAAATGATAGAGGTCAAATATTTAAGAGCTAACCCAAAACAGTTCGATAGGTTAGTAGAGTATGTGAAAAATAAAGTTGTCCCTGTAGGACAAGACTCTTTGAAATTTGTTCTTGATCTCCCTAAAGACAAACCAGCCCAAAGCAATCTGGTTATGACTCCTCTTGTCACTCCCAAGAAAATAGAACCTTTCTATGTTTCCCTGCTTATAAATGGCTACAAATTGACTAATTGTATTATAGACTCTAGAGCTTCAGATAATGTCATGCTTGCAAAAGTGATGGATTCTCTTGGCCTAACTTTGACCAAAACTTTTGGGAGGTGTTTTTCCATAGAAAACAAGCAAGTTCTCCTCCTTGGTCAAATAAAAGATGCTCAATATGCCTTTGTGGCTTTTCTAGAAAAGCGGATAAAAATGATGGTTTTAGTAGCCGATGTTTTAGCATCTTACGGCATCCTACTTGGGCAAAATTTCTGTAAAGATGTTGGGGGTGATGTAAGCATGGACCTATCAGAAGCAAGGATTCCAATTCAAGGTGTCATGAAGAAGTTGCTTCTTGAAAAAGAGGCCAGGTATGTAGTTACCCATTCTACAGCACCTGAAGCTCAAATTTTATTTGAGTCTTCAGGCATGGGCAATTATTTCTTGTCCACAGACGAGATCCATGATACATTTGATGAAACTCCTATGGGTGGTGATTTAGATTTGGTTTCAGCTAATGTGAAGGGTATAGTACCAAAGCAAAATGAACATGTGGAAGAACCCCTCCCTCGAAGCAAAAAAGCTTTTGTGGAAAAAGCAATATCTAATGAGCTATGGACCTTAGAGTTTGATGGTAGCTGCTCTTCTACTGGGTCAGGAGCTGGGGTTGTGTTGGTATCTCCTCAGGGAGAGATTACCCCTTTTTCCTATAAATTGTAGTTCAACAATACCAACAACATGGCTGAATACAAATCCCTGTTGCTCAGACTACAAGCTGTTAGAGAAAGGGGCATTAGGGAACTCCATGCTAAAGGAGATGTTGAGTTGATAGTCTATCAGGTGAGGAACCTCTATCAAACCAAGAATGAGAGGTTACACCACTATTGCAACCTGGTCTGGGATCAAATTGAAAATTTTGATGCCTTCAACATCTCTACCATTCTAAAGGAATTCAATGACTGAGCGGATGCATTGGCTGTCTCTGCCACCCTGCTAGTTCCTCACCTAAATTTTAAGGGAGATAAATATACTATTGAGCTGGTTTTCCAATCAAGTGTACTAGATAATGTCATCCACTGGAAAGTGTTTAACAATGATGATCAAATCGTCACCTTCTTAGAGCAAAAGGACAGTTTTGAGTAACTGTGTTTTGAAGGTAGTGAGCCCCGAAAGTGTGGGTCAACCCCTAAAATCTAGGTCAATACAGGTGAAGATTTCTTATAGCTCAAGGGGAATAAAATTCATAAGGGTCTAGTTTCTCTAGAGAAGTTATTTGATAACCATGATAGATTTGTCAAACAACAACGAATAGATTCAAATTCTTCCCAAGATTTTGATCAAGTCAACTTAGGAACCAAGCGCTATCCTAAGATGGTAACTATTGGGAAATGTTGCACTCCTGAGGAAAGGTTTGAGCTCGCTAGTCTGCTCTGCCAGTATATGGATGTGTTGGCCTATTCGTACGATGACTTGAAATCTCTTAGGCCAAATGACATCCATCATGACATTCCCCTGAAAGCTAACTCTGTGCCTTACAAACAGATATCTAGGCAATATAATCCAAAAATCTCAGGTACTATTTTAGCTGAGATACAAAAGATGCTGGATGCCTAGATAATTTTTCCAATCCATCACTCAACATGGATTGCCAACATAGTGCTTGTCAGAAAGAAAAATGGTGAAATTCAAATCTGTGTAGATTTTAAGAACTTGAACCAGTTGTCCTTAAGAGATAACTACCCCCTTCCCATCATGGATCAAGTTTTGTAGATGGTAACAGGTTCAAAAATGTTATCAATGCTAGACAGTTTTTCAGGGTACAATCAAGTCAAAGTCGAGAAAGCAGATCAGCACAAGACAGTGTTCACCACCCCTTGGGGCACTTTCACTTACCATGGGATGCTTTTGGTCTGATAAACGTAGGTGCCACTTTTCAAAGGGAAATTGATCTTGTTTTCAAAGATGAGATGGGAAAATTCATTATAGTATACCTGGATGATCTGACGATATTTTTAAAACATCATTTTGAACATGTTCACCATTTGCAAAAGGTACTAAAACGCTGCCGTCAAAATGGTATCTCGTTAAACCCAAAGAAATCCATTTTTGGAGTAACTGAAGGGAAACTTCTCAGACACATCATGTCCTAAGAAGTTATCAAAATTGATTTAGAAAGAGTCAAGTCCATCCAGGAACTTACTCTGCCTACCAGCAAGACCGCAGTTCACTCTTTCTTTGGAAAGGTGAATTTCCTCAAAAGGTTTATTCTTGAGTTTACTAAAAAAACCTGTCATATTGTTAACATGATGAAGGGCAATACTACATTCAGGTGGATTACTGAGGGTAAGTCAGCATGCAAAGAGATTAAGGAAGCAATCACTTGTGCACCAGTCCTGGTCTGTCTAGATTATACTAAAGATTTCAAGATATATAGTTATGCCTTTGAGCATACACTATCAGCTATTCTGGTTCAACAAAATCTAGAAGGCGTAGAATCTCCTATCTCATTCATGAGTTTTCCACTCAAGGATCATGAGCTAAAATATTTCCTTATGGAGAAGCATGCATACACCATGGTCAAAGCTGTCAAGCATTTCAAGTTTTATATCCTGAATTCTCACACTGAAGTTCTCGTACCAGATACAACAGTAAAATCCATTTTAACTCAGCAAGAGTTTGGTACAAAGAGAGGTAACTAGATTGCCAAAACTTAGGAGTTTGATCTAGACATCAAACCAATCAAGCTTATATGAGGAAGGGGTCTCTGCCAGTTGATTGCCAATAACATTCCAGGTAAAGTAGAAAGTGAAGAAGAAGAGATTGAAGACGTGCCTACGGTTCTCTTTGTCACCACTACTGATGAGTGGTATTCTAACATTTCTCATTTTTTGACATATGGTGAGTGTCCCACTCATCTTTCTTTCAAAGAGAAATGGAATGTTAAATTAAAAGCAGTTGGTTATGTTCTATGGGAAAATGGTCTTTACAAGAGAAACCTGGATGGGGAATTTCTTCATTGTGTTGACAAAGCTCAACAAGGAAGACTCTTAAAATCTTTTCACAATTTGGCCTATGGAGGACATTTCTTTGCACCAGTGATGGCACAAATAATTCTATGAGCAAGGTACTATTGGCCCATGCTATTCCAAGATGCCTACAAATGGGTGCGTAGGTGTGAATTATGTCAGCAATTTGTTGGAAAGCCTAAGCTGCCAGCTCTGCCCCTCAAGCCAGTTGTGATCGAGGAACCATTTCAATAGTGGGGTATTGACTTCATTGGAGTGGTCAACTTGTCTTCACATGTCAGACATGATTATGTTCTTACGTCAATAGATTACTTTACCAAGTGGGTGGAGGCCATCCTAACCAAGCATGCTACGTCTAAAGTGGTATGCAGCTTTGTCAAAGAAAATATTATCTCCAAGTTTGGGGTTCCACTAAAGATCATAACAGATAATGTGGCCTATTTTTCATCACATGAAATTACTCAATTTTGTTTCTATTATGGGATTACTTTATCTCACACTTCAGATTATTTCCTTTAAGGAAATGGACAAGCAGAATCGAGTAACAAGAACCTAGTCACCATTATCAGGAAGTTGGTGGATGATAATTAGAGGACATGGCATAAAGCTTTATATAATTCTTTATGGGCTAATAGGATAACACCTAAAAATGCTATAGGTATGTCACCCTTCCAACTTCTGTATGGATTGAATGCAAAAATTCCCATCACTCTTGAACTACCAGCGCTCAGATTAACTAGAGCAATCGAAGACTCAACCTTTGAAAGCTCAGTTGACAAATGGATCATGTGTCTAACCGAGCTAAATGAACAACAATTTATGGTGGTGGATAGGATCAAGGAACATCAGGACCAGGTGAAAGTACTTTTTGATAAGAGAGCTAGAGTGTGTGAGTTTCAAGTCAGAGATCAAGTCTTGTTATGGGACAAGTGGTGGGAACCAAAAGAGATGCACGGCAAATTCAACTCCCTATGGAGGGGCCCATTTACCATTCGATAGCTCTGTGGTGAAGCTAGATTCTTGCTGGAATACAAAGATGGAACACCATTTGCACTACCTCACAGTGGACAGCATCTCAAGCTGTTCAATCCTTGAAGCTCAGATGAGTCTGTTTGTATATATGTATAGTTTTTATTTTTTGTCTATTTTTCTTTTATTTCTCACTTGACTCCATAGCCCAATGGCTTGGATGAAGGCACTTAGAGACTGGTTTCTACTTTCACCAATCAATTCGATTAAATAGAAGTTCCCCAACAGGAGCCAGCTATTGTTTCCAAAATCAGCTTAGCTCTTTTTTGGAAACAACCCCCTACGAAACTTGTCCATTTCATCTTTTCATCTCTCTAAGTTCATTTTTCGAGATGAATTTCAAAATTTGTTTTCATCTTATCCTCAAAATGTGAAGTGGTTACCATCTCATCCTAGCCATGCTTTCCCTTCCCCAGACTCTCCTTTCAGAATTGGTCTTTTTCTTCCATTTTCCGTGCAGGGGCGGTAAATTTTGCCACCTCTACATTTTCTTTGTTTTTGTGTAAGGGTGGAAAATTTTGCCACCCCTGCACGTTTCTCACAAGGGCAGCAATTTTTTCTGCCCCTGCAAGATAAATCGACTACATGCAAGGGCGACGAAAATTGCCACCCTTGCACGTCTTGATTTTCATGCAGGCATTAATGGCCACGTGCGGCAGGTTGTTGGGGTGGGTTTTTCACCCCATATAATCTGATTTGAGCTCCATTCTCCTCATTTCTTCCTCCTCTCCTCCTACCTCTTGCACCTGAGCACCTCAATTGATGATTTGAAGCATGAATTCATAGATTCAACCTCGTGGCACGTGTGGTTTCTCAAGTAGGGTTTATTTTTACGTTTATTTCTTGTTTTATTCTATTTTAGCTTAGCATTTATTTAAGGTTTTTGTTTTTGTTTTTATTTTTGTTTTTATTCTCCCTTCTACCCATGGGTTTTTGCCAGAACCTCATGCGGGTGGCAAATTTTGCCACTCGCGTCCTTGACCGCGTCCTTCCACCCGTCCCTCCTCTCATTTCTATGGATGTTTCTTTTCCGTCCTTGACTGTGGGCTTTTCCTTTTCCTCTGCCCATGGTTTTCTCTTCACATGCAGGTGGTTTTTGTTGTCACCCACATTTTCTTTTTCCCCCATACATGAAAGGGCAGTGATTTTTGCTGCCCCTACACATTTTCCTACTTCTACATGCACAAGCGACAAAAATCACCACCCCTGCACAATATTACAACTACAGTGCAAGGGCGGTAATTTCCACTACCCCTACTTTTTCCTTTCATGCTTGCAAGGGTGGCAAAAATCATTGCCCCTACATGTTTTATTTCTAGCTCCAAGGGTAATGAATTTCGCCGCCCTTGGTTCTTCTTCCAACTTTATGCAGAGGCAATGATTTTTGCTGCCCCTATATTTTTTCCTCCATTTTCGCTTAACTCCCAAAATTTTTTTCAAGTTGTCCCTTTCATACTTTTTCTTCCTCATTTTTCACTCTTTCACTAGACCTGGCCTATTTAAGTGACCTCCAATAACCAATATTACTTAAATTGCACTCTCCCTCTCTCGCTCACTCTCCTCTCATCTGTGATCATGACTGCAACACCTTCAGCGAACTCCTACACATCTACTCCCATCCAGTCAGGATCATTCTCTATGAGAGAAGCATCTCCCAAAAAGGTGAAAAGCATGAAATACAAGTACCAAGACATCTTTCCACCCACATCAGTCTCCTCGATTGTTGATGACATTCGAGACACCGAGATTGGCCATGTGGACATGGCCGAGTTCCTGGCGTGAACCAAGGCAATAAATTCTAGCACTGGGATAAAGAGAATAGTTGAGAGCAACATTCACCTGGTGGCCACTTTCCCAGTAGCAGTGCATCATGCTGAGTTCATCCTCCAATGTTCACATTTTTACAATAAAGAGACCAGATCGGTTTCAGACACTAGTGGCAGCATGATAATTCATTTGGACCTCAATTTTATCGATAAAGTTTTCTTCTGCCCTCTAGCCACCGAAGTAACCCAAATTGACTTCGTGGACATACAGAAAGAGTATGACAAAGACCCTGAGAGGGCAAAGAAAGTGATAAATTACAAGTGGCTAAAGACCCCCAGGACCAGCCTCTTTAGATGGCTGAAGAACTTCCCAAGGAGCGATTTCATCAAGGAATTTGGTGACCTGATCACCCTTCTCAGCATAGTACGGGGCCTCCCATCTTCTTTACAATTCCATGAATGGATGTATCCATTCATTAAGATCATCTTATGGGGCAAGCAAACTATCTTTTGGGGGAAACAAATCAGCAATGTTATTCATGAATAGTTGACCAGGGTATAAACTTCGTTTAAATTCTACATGACTTCGTACCTAGTCTACATAGCTGCTGCAATGCAGTCTTTCCCAGGATTGACTATAAAAGGGGATAGTAATACCACCTCGGTCTACTCATATTATCCTCAATTGATGCTTTAGGGGTTGACATGTCATTTTAGGAGAGTAAATGATGCATTCTTTGCCATGTTTTTATGTCTCTTTGATCATCAGCTCGAGCAGAAGAGAATATCAGATGAGGCCTGGGTGGTAGTAAATGGTTATGGCTGCATGTTCCTCTAGTTCCACACTTTTTGTTATCTTTAGGTTGGTTTTTACCAAGGCTACCCTTATATGCTCCCCAGGTTCCCTTCAGACAAGTTAGTTCTAATGAAACTTTGTCGACAACTGGCTGTCGTGCATACTAAATAGATGGAACTGAAGAGACCCAGTTTCAAGTTTCCTA
This sequence comes from Torreya grandis, assembly GCA_037957365.1. Taxonomy (NCBI): domain Eukaryota; kingdom Viridiplantae; phylum Streptophyta; class Pinopsida; order Cupressales; family Taxaceae; genus Torreya; species Torreya grandis. Next base: position 111,309 of record JARHVA010007027.1, read on the forward strand.
TCTAGATTGGTAGGTTTTCAGTTGCTACATCAACCAAAGCCAAGGTTATGGAAATAGAAATACAGATGGTTACTATCAAGCCATTCAAGAGGTGGGAGAAATTTGACTACAGAGGAGTCAAAGAGAAGATTAGAAGAAAAACTCAGTTCCACGAATCCATGATTGAGGATATCTGGGTGAAACTAAGGACGGCTGAAGAGATAAGGAAAATGGACTATTGCCATCTAACACTGGAGTAGATAGAATACCTTGGGCTTGTAGAGATCCCTTCTGGTCTAATCGATGATGGGAACATCATAAACAATAGATATTTGGTGGAAAAAGTTGTTGGTTCCCCTCTTCTTCCAATTCAGTGGTCTCAAAAGGAGCTAACTTCTATGAGAAAAAGATTTGAACCAATATTGGCTAACACCAATGATTGGTTAGCAACCAAAGGGATCACCTTGAAGGAATTTATTACAGGATTAGAGGCTGACTACCTAGCATAATTAAAGAGGAAGGTAGAGAATAGGACTAAAAATAAGGGTGACGTTCCTTCTCCTTCTAGGCCTCACAAGCCTAGGATCATCTTTCTGTCCAAAAAGCCTAAGACTGCACAAGGGCATGAAACAACAGCCGAAGGAACTGAAGAACAAAGCCCTGAGGCACAGGCAACTCAGCCCATGGAGACAAAGGATCAACCTTCAAAACAACCAAGTGTTGGGTCTCCACTCTCATTGGGACAAGCATAGGCAATCCAGAGCGCCTCTCCTTCTCCCCCTCAATCTCTCGTGGTACCCATTTCTCTTATCTCCCCAATCAGTGTTCCCTCTTTCGAAGCTGCTTCTCCTTCCAGGGTTATATTTGGTGATCCTCAGGGTCCTTCTAGAGGTTCCCCTCACTCTTCTAGATCCATTCCAAGTCTATCATCTCCTTCTTTCACCTTGCCAGCAAGCCCTGCACCCAAGCTAGAATAAGTAGTTGGTGCATTTTTGCCAATTACTCCAACTGCAACTACTATCACCACTAGTAGTGTGGAAGCTACTATAGTAATGCCAGCAGAGACAACCATTACCACAACAGGAACTTCTCTACCACCTTGGATGTCTACTTTCACATTGAAAAGAAAGAAGATGGCCATCTCACCAGATGAGTTTGACTTTGGAAAAATAGTGTCAATGAAAGCAAAGGCTCCAAAGAGGCCAAGAATCCTCTCCAAGTTAGTCGAAGAAAAGGGGCAAAAATTTCTAGAAATTGCCAAGCCTCCACAGGATGCAACCCTAGAGGGTTTTGAGATGATCAGCTATTCCATCTCTCATGTTGAACTTGGAAAAGTTACTCACGAAGGTACGAAGAGCGATCTTCAGTTAGCTATGGACATTATGGTCCAAAAATTTAAATAGAGAGAAAGAGATGAAGGACTATTATAAAGCCAAAGCAGAGTAGCTGACAGCAGTGATCAAAAGGTTCACTCTTCCTCCTGAAGTAGCAACTCCAGAGGCCTTCTCAGTGGATGACTTAGTCATTCAAAAAGTAGAAAAGACTTATTTAAAGGGGAAAGTCCTAGAGGATGATATCGAAAGAATGCATACTCAAGGAGTTTCTTTGCTTATAGAAGTGGCAGAAAGGATAGATAAAATAAAGAAAGTAAGAACACAGGTAGATGACTTCATCTCCCACATTTCTCAAGAGATTGATAGCTTGGAGAAAGATCTCGGTAGATGGAAAGAAATGAAAAATCTCAAAAAGAGCACCCTGATGTCTATCGGTGTCATCTCCAAGAAGGACTCTTATGTTGATATCAAGGAATCACTGGTTTTTAGAATCCAGGTACTCAAGGATTCAATTGATGGTCTTAAAGCTTTTAAGGAAGCTAGTGAGAAGAGTGACCTGAGTCTACTAAATAAATTAGAAGAGCTGCCATGCAACTTAACCTCTAAGGAAAATCAGTTCCTTCTGGCAGAAGAGATGATTCAGGGTTTCAAGGAAATGATTCGGGGAGATTTTGAGGAAAAATCCTTCTCAATGTCTTCGGTGGATAGCATTCTAGATGGTCAGTTAACTTTGGAGAATCTGAAATCCAGATTAACTAACCATGCTAAAGCCATTAGAGCATTGAAGGATGCACTAATTAGAGCAAGAATCATCTCCAAGAACACAGCTACACTAGACGTCATAAGAATTCAAGCATCTATTGCCATGTACGATGCTTATCTGAAGAAACATAGTGGCCAAAATTGATTCTCTCTCTCTCCTTTCTTCTTCTATCCTTATTATCACTTTTGTTTTGTGCAAAGTGCATGCAGTTTTGAAAAATGTAATTACGTGTAAAAAGTTAGGAAAAATATCTAAAAGTCAAAGATGAATCATCTTTGACCAAGATATTTTGTATATTTTGTTATTTTCTATTTTTGAGGATTTTCCCCTTATATATAGTGGAGACCTCATTTGTAATAGGGCTTGGAAAAATTAATAGCAAACACTCTACTTAAATTGAAGCAACTTTTGAGACTTTGTGCTCAAATTTGTAAATCATATTCTGTTGAATGAATGAGAAGCAGGTTATTTCAGACTTTGTGTTGAAATTGTCTGTGTTATTTAGGAAATAGTTCTTATGTCTTTTTTCCTGGTAATATCTTATTCATCTAATTTAATAATCAAAGTGAGTGTGTTTATATTATCTGAGGGCACTTCTAGAGGGTAGAAGATAGACTTTGTGCTACTTTTACGTTTGAGATTCTATTATCTTTTGTAGTTTCAGGTGAAGACTTTGTGCTTCACTTTACTCTATGATTGTACTTGTTCTGAATCGGTGAAAGAAGCTACGGAAGACTTTGTGCTTGCGTGAGTGTTCTTGTGGACTTTGTTACTTTAGGTGATTTCTTGCTTTCTGTTTAATATCATTCCTAAAAGAAGAGGAGTGTTGTTAGCTTAAGACCAGAATTTCCCTCTTTTGTTATTTATACATTACCTCTAAAAAAAGTGAGGTAGATGTTGTTATACCACCCCCATGTGTTATTTTTTGCTTAATTATATGCATATATCTAGCACGTAAGTATTTTTAGGGAACCTCCCCTTGATGAGAGGAGAGATTTACTTCATCTAGATCTGGTAAACATATACTATTCATGGTGTAAATCTCCCTATGTTGTGGCTGATATCCCCATTTTGTCATCAGTTAGTTGACAAAATATTCACCCAACAAAATGGATGTAGTTGTAAAGGTTCATCGAGATGCATAGATAATTCAACATCACCTCTCCTTTAAAATTAGATGTTTGGATTATATGAGTGACAATTTGAGTTAAATCTTTGATTAATAAATTAATATCACTTCATTACATATATAATCATACTTAGAATGGAGAGGAAGCCATCTATTTATAGAATTTTTTATTGATTTGGACCATTAGATTACATTTAAGATAAATAGATGGGAACAGGTCCTACATCCCATTTAATTCTATGTAAATAATCCATTCATGAAATTTATGAGTGTGTAGGAGACTCCATTTAAGAATATTTGGACTGTGTAATAAAATCTGATAGACCTTACTTGTATACTTTTATCCTTGCATTGAATTTGCCTTGGAAAAAAAATATGACTATATATTTGGTACAAGATTTATTATTGTTAAATTAATAAGTGGGTTTTTGGATTACATCATGGATTTGAGATGGAAAATGGGATAATTATTTTTGGAAAATATGAAATGTACATTCCATGTATTTTTCCATTATTGATGAGATTGGTTTCTTAAAATAAATCAATAAACTAATTTGATGTGATGTGATTTTTGTGGTATTAGATATAGTTATGTAAGGATTTTTAATTTTATCAAAGGGGATGAATAGTGATTTATCATGAGATGTTAGGGTGGATAGAAGATTGATTAAGTAATTTTAAGATGATGTTAGTGAAAATGAAGGGATAGTTAAAATCATCATAAAGTGTCCAATTTTAGGTTTTTACACATTTAAAAATTAAATAATGTCAATATACTTCAATTTCAAACACTAAATTGAGTAAAAAATTATTTATATTACTCATGGGTCTATCAATACCATTAGATCTTCACATTCAATGTGTTTTTATAGGAAACTCTAAATCTAAAGTTGTTCACATTTAGAGTGGAAGCCTACCCACTCTAATAACTTTTATAGGTTAGATTCATTTTGAATGTGAAGCTTAGGTTTACAAATAAATAAACTCAATAATACATTTTAACCATTGTAATAGTAGTCTAAATAGGTGTTCACTGTAGTGGATAAGGGATGTAAAAGCTTCAATAGGATGATTAACACTTATTTTTCAATATGCCTAAAATTCTTTACATTTAGACCACCCATTATAATAAAATTCATAAGCTAAATTCATTTTGAATGCAAAGCCTAAGTCTACCAATAAATGGATTCAAAAAAACATGTGAAACATTATAGTCATAGTGTAATTAGTTGTTAATGTTTGTGGATAAGGGATGAAACTAGTTCAAATAGGATGACTAACACTTATTTCACTATGTCTACAATGGTTCATATTTAGAGAAGGTGACAACCCAATTTAAGAAATTTCACATGTTGAATTCATTTGGATTATGAATCCTTGTTATACCAATAATTAAATTCAACAATAAATGTGAGCCATTTCATGCATAGTGTAAATAGGTGTCAATCTATTTATATATATTTTAACTATACTTACAATGGTTCAAATTTAGAGTGGGTGGACTCCAACTCTAAATATATTGAAACTTATTTATAATATTACATAAAATGGTTCACATTTATTGTTTATTATATATGTTGGTATATCTAATATTCAAATTTAAAATAAATCCAATCTAAAAAAACTTATTAGGGTGGGCATCCATCCACACAAAAAGAGAACCACTATAGGATAGTGTAAATAAGTGTCAAATCTCCTATTTAATTATTTACATCCATCAAAAACTATGATGTAGACCTATTTCCATTATGAATTTAATGTGAACCATTGTAGGCATGGTAAAAATAAGTTTCAATCATCCTATATTTTCCAAACTCAACCATGTTTAAGCCTTTTGAAATCTACATTTTCAACTTGAAACCATGATGATAAATTCCTTTTCCACACAAATATGAGTTTTATGTAAAATTAAATGTGAAACTTAAAATCATAGCATTAATATAACATAAACATAGCAATAAGAATAAATGTTTAAACAAAAATGCATATGTAATGGATAAAAAATGTCCAAACATGCATTTGAAAGAGTCAACTTCAATGTAAAATAAACATAAATTATAGGCATAGTGTAAATAAGTGTCAATCATAGTGGATGAGGGATTTAAAAGCTTCAATAGGATAATTGACACTTATTTTTTTATTATTCCTACAATGGTTCACATTTAGAGTGGGCGGTCACTAACTTTAATTATTTTCATAGGATGAATTCATTTTGAATTTGAAGCCTATGTCTACCAACAAATAAATTCAACCATACATCTGAAAAATTCTTTACATAGTACAACTAGGTTTGAATCATAGTGGATGAGAGATAAAATTACTTAAAATAAGATGATGTACAATTATTTACACTATGTCTATAATGGTTCCTATTTATAGTGGGTGTTTTCTAAATTTAATAACTTTTTCATGTTGAGGTCATTTTCAATGTGAAGTATTATTCTACTAATAACCAAATTCAATAATAAATGTGAACCATTGCATGCATAGTTAAGATATGTGTCAATATATTTACATCCATTTTCACTATACTTGCAATGTTTTACATTTAGAGTGGGTTACCACCCATTCTAAATCGATTGACACTTGTTTTCAATATTACATAAAATAGTTCATATATATTGTTTAAGTTATTTCTTTTTAGACATAAGCATCACATTTAAAATTAATCCAACATAAAAAAGTTATTAGAGTGGGTGGTTGACCACACCAAATGAGAACCATTGCATGCATAGTGAAAATAAGTGTCAATGATCATATTGACTCATTTACATCCATCAACCACTATGATGTAGACCTTTTAAAACTATTCTTGTAATGTGAGCCATTGCATGCCATGACATTAAATTCCCTTTTGACACATATATGATTTTTATGCTAAGGAAAAAAATGAAACTTTAAAACATAGAACCAAACTATAATAAACATCATAAAAAAAATTAACATTTAAGTGAAATGAGAAGAAAAACCTATATATGATGGATAAAAAAACATCCTAGCATGCATTTTAAATAGTAATCTTGATAATAAATAAAAATTATAGGCATAGTACAAAGAGGTGTCAATCATAGTGAATGAAAGTTGTAAAAGTTCAAAAGGATGATTGACAATTATTTTTCACTATGCCTATAATGGTTCACATTTATGGTTGGCAACCACCCAATCCTAGAACTTTTACAAGTTGGATTCATTTTAAATGTGAATCTTAGGTTCACCAATAAATAAATTCAATAATACATGTGAAGTATTGCATGCATAGTGAAAGTAAGTGGGAATTTTAGTGGATGAGGGATGAAATTACTTCAAATAAGACAATTGATAGTTGTTTTAATTATGAATTCAATGGTTCACATTTAAAGTGAATGAAAACCCACTCTAAGAACATTCTCAACTTGAATTAATTTTGAATATGAAGTCTTATTATAACTGTATACACTAGAAAACTATACACTAGGGTTCTAGACATCGTACTAACCTTTAGACCACTCCTTGATCCCCTAGGGACCACTTCTTGAACATTAAACTACTATTCATTTTAAGAAATTGATAATCATAGCCTTGACTATAACCTTGACTACTGATGGTCGACCCCCATTGATGGTTGACCCCTAACTACTGATGATTAGCCTTGACCACTGATGGTTGACCTTTAACCACCTCAAGGGTTAACTACCACTAAATGATAAATCAATTATTTAGTTTTAGTTGTTTGATCCATACACATAATAAATACATGTTAATGTTAAAATTAGATAGATTGTTGAACCTATTGTTGAACCTCTTATTTCACTACTCCCTTTTCCCTATATAAATAGAAGAGGAAGAGGTGAAAGGGGAGGAGAAATAAGTAATAATCAGAGTCTTCTATACTAAAGATTCTTGTGTAGGTTTTATTCTCACCCCAAAAAAATACAAGAAGGCTTCTAGTGAACCAAGAACAACATCAAAGATCAAAAGTGTTGTTTTTCTCATCAATCAATAACCAGTGCATCATCACTCTGTTACAATTGCTCCAAGACCCACAACAAGGTTTTAGCCACACACCTCAATATTATTCAGACCAAAAACAAATATAAGTATCCATTTTTAATAATTAGTTCCTTTATTTCTCTCATAACCCACCCTCTAGAACTTCTCTCCAACCTTACTAACCAAACTTCTTTTTACCCAAGCCAATTATAATAATAAACATCAATGATCACCTAACCACTAATTTTTTTCCTATAACGACTAATGGTTACCTAACTATTGATGGTTACCTAACCATCGATGGTCTTACCTAAACATTAATGGTCACTATGTTCCAATTTCTAATAGCAAGCTAATTCCACCTATCAGACCTTAATCAAATCCAACTTTCTAACTTTATGCCTGATCACATAACATCACCCTATTTTTTAAACCATATATGATTTATTTAGAATTAATATCTAATCATTTTTTTATATAATTAGTTAAATTCATTAATTTTAATCACTTCCTATATTGTATTTCAATATATTTATGCAAACACTTTATCTTTTGTTTTTAGAACTTAATTGTTTGAAAGTATATATTGATAGCCTCCAAGGAAGGTTATGCTTCTAGGATCTAGCTCATGCTAAGAAATCCACCCTACTACCCAACTGATATACAATTTATTTAGTAATTTATTATCTGCATGTCATCCTCCCTAGATAAAGATGAGTCTCCACAATCATTTGGATCAATGCATACACAACATATCAAGTTCTACTAACCTCAACCTTCTTGAGTTTCTTCTCTCATTTTTCTAAGAAAATAAGTGAAATTTTACTAAAACATTTTTGCATGCCTAGTAGGACCCTTGAGTCTTTTCTTGGTTTCATAGTTTCATCTAGGTGCTTCTTCTTGTTTTTGCTCATACAATGAAATCACAATTTCATTTTAGGCTTAAAATTAAATGCATACATTATTTTCTTGACTATTTTATCTCACATATCTTAATTAATCAAGTGAATTAATCATAGCTTCACTCTTATCACACACATAAGACCAAACCATTTACACCTAATCAATAATTAAAACATTGACATAAGACCTGACTAGAATTTCATCACCTAGTAGTCACCTTTCCTTAGCTATCCTACTTGGATTTCACCACCAAGGGGAGAACCAATTCAATACACTGGTTGAGTATAATCTCTAGCAACTTAGTATATCTTAGCTAAGCACATAAAACTCTTATCACTATGGTGTGTGAAGTAAGGGGTTAGGCCCTAATATCAAGCCATTTACCAAGTTTTAATACATATCTTTAGAGCCTTTAACTACCTAAAACCATCCCTAGATATATTATTCTAGTACCTAATATATAAACCCGAGTTGGTCTTCATAACTTATTCAAAATTTAGGCATAAACCTAAAGAGAGATAATATAGTATCCTAGGATTTTAATGCACATTATTGTATGCATTATTTTCCTTGAGATATTTTTATTTTGAGTTGTGAGATTACTTGTATCTTCCTTTTTCCCTTATTTGCATGGTTTTTACTAGGCAAAAACTAAGAGACCAAGTAAATCAAGATCTACCTCATAATAATCCATCTTCCTCTTCTCCTTCATCCATGTCATACATATCAAATGTAGGGAGTTATCCCCATCCTTCTCTAAGTCCTAGTATCCCTTAGATGGTTACCCAAGGTGATATGGATTTCACCACCTTTCTAGTTAATAACCCCATAGCCCTCCAACATTACATTAACACCATATGCCACCATATCCCTACTTATCTTATACCTACTAACACACCCTATGGTATGTCATCTCACCTTATGGGTAGTACCTCTACTACCTTCACCCTACCCTTGGTCACCCAATCATCTTCTTCTACTAAAATACATCCAATATCATCGACCAAAACCAATCTATCCAACCAACCAGCACCCAAACACCTTCTACCCAACTCTATAACTCTTATAAAATAGGAAAAACCCAACCTTTGGCCACCCATACCTCATTTACCATTATCATACCCTCTACTAGTGTTTCCACCCTTCCTTTTACTTCCAACCCATCAACCTCCACTCCATTCCAAAGCTTGTTGGTTCCCATACCTTTTACCCTTCCACCCATTAGTACTAAGATTACTACCCATCCTCAACCTATCACCCCAACCATACCTCCCACCCAACCCATGTCAATTCCTCAATAGGTTCATATTGTACCAAACCCAAGCTATATTCTAAACCCATAGGGGTGTATTGATCCATACTCTACCTAGCCTCCTATATCTACCTACCCATTCATGACATCCTCCTAGCCACCCATGTCCACAAATCAATATGTGAAAACCTCCCAATCTTCCACTATTTATCTTTATGTTGCATCTAACTAAACCCAACATAATTTACCCTATAAATATGGGGGTACACAACCACAAATTAATATTTTTAATATGTTAATGGACAAAATGACCACTTTAGATTAATCTATTTTTAGAATGCATAACTTCTTATAATACAACCAAATATGTAATGAACTAATTCACCAATATATCCCCATTCAACCTTATCTTCCTCAATGGGATATTTTAAAATTCTTAAAATTCTAGATCAAAGAAGACCCTCAACAACATCTAAGAGCATTTAGTCATTCTTGATTTATGATTGCCTATGATGATGCTCTCCTTCATACCTTTCCCATGTCTCTATCAGGTATAAAACTATATTGGTATAATGTTATTACCAAGCACACACTATTTTCTTTTTCCCAACTAGCTTAAACCTTCTTAGATCACTTTTCCATAAGCATCTCTTAAAATTTTTCCATCATTGATCTTTACTCCATCCAACAATTTGATAATGAGTCCATTGCCGAATTCATAACCCATTGGAAAAGCTTGATAAATCAAATATCTTTCTATTTTCCCCAACCTAATCTGATTGAAGTCTTTACTCAGGCTTGTGCCAAACACATTTCCTCCACTTTTTGAGTTTATACTTTTAGGACCTTTGATCAAGCTTTCACCATGGCACAAAAGTTAGAGAGTATAGCCATTGATGAGGGGAAGTTAAAACTGAGAAATAATAATTCCAACTTCAAATCAAATGAGGAATCTTCCTCCAAACCTAATAATAAAAATAACACTAACACCAAAAACAAGGGAACCAAAAATGTGTTTGTCCTTAAAATTTCTCCTCCACTAGTTGTTAACTAGCCTAAATCTTCTAATTCCTCTAATCAAAACACTAGAAACCAAAATTGTAACAACCAAAAATAATTTACACTACTAGGGGAGTCATATGATTCAATCTTGGAAACTTTGTTAATATCAAAGATCATACAACACCCACCAACCAAACCTCCACAATAATTTAATTCCTCTCATCATGTACTTGGTTGTATAAGGAGAATGAATTATGTGCCTTCCACCATGTCATTGGGCATGATGTTAGTAGGTGCAATACATTCAAAAAAATTGTCCAAATTTTGATTGATAATAGGAAACTTGTGTTGGATAACCCCAATGCACCCCCAAATCAATCACTTAACATATTTAGGTAGCCATTCCCCAACCATACCCCTTCTATGAATAATGAAAATAATAGAGAGAAATCCTCTTATAACCATGAGGTCCTTACCATTAAGATGGTTCTTAGTGAAGCCATTGTTGAGGAAACCATTTCCTAAACCACCTTTCCTTTCCTTCCACTTATTGAGGTAATGGATTCACTTTCTATTCCTTTAGAAACTGAGATAAAGGAAACAACCACTCCCCTTTTTCCACTTTTTGAGCTAGTAGAGCTGCCTACCTCTCATTTAGAAGGCTCACCTTCCCAAAACTTGGAACCTTTGATTGAGGAAAAGGATGACGTAATTATTAACCAAATTTTGGCCTTTTAGGACAAAATTTGACACCCATTTTTGTATAAAAATGTTTGAGTCTATACCTTTTCCCAAGTCTAGTATGTAGGTTCCATTTGGAAAAAGTGTTGTTATACAAAGCTAAAGTCTTTTACATATAAA
>JARHVA010007027.1:127500-220000 GCA_037957365.1 Torreya grandis
TTAAATAAGGTGTTGAATATTAATTATGATATCATTGATGAGGAGGAGATTCAAATTAACCAATCTCCATCATCTTCCCTTGAGGGAGTTTCTGATTTATTCCTACATGAGTGGGGAGATGACAAATATGAGCATGATCCTTACAAGTTTATTGAAGAAGATAGTCTTGGAGTATAATATATGCATGATAAGGATTTATTCATGCCCAACCTAGTGAGGCCAAGTTTAGAGGTGAGTAGTTTATGGCAGCTCTTCTTTGAAGGGTGTAAAAGCAAGATGGGGGTAGGTGGTGGAGCTATGCTAGTTTCACCTTTAAAGGAAATTTATTTTTCAGCCTTTAGATTTCAATTCTCATGCACTTTTAATGTGGTATAGTATGATTCCATTATCCATGGCCTTGAATGGACATGGAGAATAGGTGTTTAGGAATTGCAAGTGTTTTATCACAATGAGCTTGTTGTGAACCAGGTCAGAGGGCAGAATTTGACCAAGAACTCCTTGATAAAATCCTATAAGCATAGATTTTTGGACCTTGTAGAATATTTCATGGCTTTTAACATCAAATATATTTCAATGGGATACAATAATCATATTTATAGGTTGGTATCAATTGGTGCTCAATTTGATGTTCCAAAGGGCATAAAGGAAGACAAGAATCAACCCCATCTAAAGGTGATTGTGAAACATTCTATATCAGATAATGTCAATAATTGGAAGGTGTTTGATAGTGATCATAAAATAAAACTTTTTATATAAGAAGAGGTTGATTTTTCCTCTAATAATCAGTCTAAATTTCAATAGTAATATAAAGGGTAGATTTTCCAATTGAAATCTAATAAGCTTCCTAAAGGCCTAGTGACTCATGAAAGCATATTCAATAAAGATGACCAGATCAAAAAGGATAAGGTAAGCATGTAAAAAAATAAAGATAAATATGAAATGTTATAAATCTTTAAATAAAATATACTTGCACTTGGGGAGGTATGAACTTATCAAGAGAGGCATGATTTCATTAAACATGTAAAAAGTTTAGTGATATTTTTGCATGGGAGTATAACGATTTGAAGGGTTTTGATCAAATCTTAGCTCAATATACCATAGAGTTAGATAAAAATTCCAAAAACATAAATAAAATACAAATTATAATCAATTAAAATATTGAACCACTCATGAAGAAAGAGCTCACTAAGTTGATTGAATTCATAATCATTTTTCCTATCAAGCATTCTTCTTGGTTCGCCAATTTAGTCCCTATTAAGAAGAAAAATGGAGAGATAAAGTTGTGTGTAGACTTTAGGGACTTGAATAGATTGTATTTGAAGGATCATTACCCACTCCCTTCTATGGACCAAATTATACAAGTGGTGGTAGGTAGTGAGAGGTTTTCTCTCTTAGATGGTTATTCTAGGTACAATCAAATTTTGGTAAAGGAAAGTGACCAATACAAGATGGCCTTCACCACCAAATAGGGAAAATATGCCTATAGGAATATGAAATTTGTATTTTCGAATTCTTGAGCTACTTTCCAACATGCAATGGATATGGCTTTCCAAGGAATAATCAATGACATTGTATTAGTTTATCTTGATGTTATGACAATTTTCTCCAAAGATGAAAATGATCATTTGAAGCACCTACAGCATATTTTTGAGAGGTGTAGAGATTTTGGGATATCTCTAAACACAAATGAGTGTGTGTTTGTTGTTAATGAAGGAAAAATATTAGGCAACATTATTTCCAAGAAAGGTATATCATTGATCTGTAAAGGGTAAGTGCCATCTTGGCATTGTCTTTACCTAAACATAAGAAGGGTCTATAAAGCTTCTTTGGTAAGATAAATTTCATTAAGAGGTTCTTTCTTGATTTTGATAACATAGTCAATCCCTTCACATATATGTTAAGGATGAGATATTCATTTGGATAAGGAGGAAAGAATGTCTTGAGGAGGTCAAGCAAGTCATTACCCAAGCCCCTACTCTTGCAAGTCCTAACTTCTCGAAGGACTTAAACATGTATAATTTTGGGAATGAAGAGGTAATCTTTACCATGCTTACTCAAGCTAACAATGATAATTTGGAACAACCTATTGCCTTTTTTTGTCAAGGTTTGGAAGGCTATGAGACAAGATACACATATGTTGAGAAACAAGTGTTTTCAGTCATACAGAATTTGAATAAGTTCAGGCATATGTTGTCCAGCAATAAGATCCACATTTTTGTGCCTCATCCTACTGTAAAAAAAATTCTATTGAGCATAGATTTGAATGAGAAAAGGGCAGGTTGGATCACCAAAGTGATGTAATATGATGTGAAGATCAAAATAACCAAGTTAATAAAGGGAAAAGGACTATGTGAGCATCTTAATTCAAATTTGAAAGAGCAAAGGGAGGTTTTTCTAGTAATTCATGATGACCATACATTAGTTGTATCTTCAATAATGAGGAGTTGGACACAAAACATGATTCATTTCCTTTAAACTAGTGAGTGTCCACAAGGTCTTAATAGGGCCAAGAGAAGGTTTTTTAGGCTACAATCCATTTCTTATGTACTTATTAATGAAGTACTATTTATAAAGAACTTTTTAGGTGTTTTGTTGAGATGTATTGATTTAGATCAGATTGATAAAGTGTTGAATGAGTTTGATGATGGACCAGTTGGTGGTCACTTTGATCTTAGAACCATAACTACCAAGATAATGGGGGAAAGATACTTTTGGCCTAACTTATTCAAAGACACCCATGCTTGGGTAAGAAAATGCTACAAGTGTGCTCTCTTTTATTCCAAACAAAAGCTAGTTTCCTTGCCTCTTCAGCCAATCTAGGTTGAGAAACCCTTTATGCAATGGGGTTTGGATTTCATAGGTCTAATCAATCCTTCTTCTAGTGTTTGTCACAAGTGGGTGTTGATAGCCATTGATTATTTTACAATATGGGTGGAGGTTTTACCTCTTAAGGAGGAACATGAAAACTTAGTCTTGGACTTCTATGAAGGTACATTAACTAGGTTTGGAGCTTCTTCAACAATTATCTCAGATAATGCCATGGATTTCCTAGGAACAAAAACAAGTGAATGGGCTTTGAAGCATGGTATCTATTTCAGCACCTCCTGCAACTACTATCCCTAAGGGAATGGACTATCTAAGTCCACAAACAAGAACCTGATTAGGATCATTAAGAGAATAATGGAGGAGAATCAAAGGACTTGGCATACCAAGCTAAAGATAGACCTTTGGGCTGATAGAATTAATCCAAAGAGAACAACTAGGAACTCACCTTACACACTTATGTATGGAAGGAAAGAAATACTTCCTATCTCACTTAAGTTACCAGCTTTAGATGTTACCTATCAGCTATAATTGATTGAGAATGATAGCATGGAGGTCAGATTATGTGAGTTGATGTAGCTTGAATAGATAAGAGATCAAGATATGCAAGCCATGAATACTCACCAATAGCAAACAAAGAAGTATTTTGACAAGAAGTCCATGCCGAGGATTTTTAGAGAAGGAGATATTGTCCTAAAATGGGACGAAGATAGGGACAAACCTAGAAAGCACACAAAGTTTGATGCTTTGTGGAGTGACTCATATGTGATCACATAGTGAAAACACTATAATTATTTCCAAATCTCAAATTTTGATGGAGAGGAGTTGTATATCCTAGTCAATGGCATATATCTAAAGCATTGTTACTAAAGTTCTCTTTTCTTTTGTACATAGTTTCCTATTTTTTCTATGTTCCCTAAGTTCTTATTCAAATGTGTGGGTTTGTCTTGGTCTTGTTTTGTGTTATATTTTCTTGGTCTTATTATTGTTGTGTGGTGTGTTTCTTTGTGTTTTATTTTGGCATACTCCTTGTTAGTCATCTTTAAGAAACCATTAACTCTATTAGCCCTGATTTGGATAAGGCTACTAGTTTGGTTAGTATAGTAGGAAAACTACCCCTATGAGTCACCAATTTGTTGACCAAATTTTGGACCTTTAGGAAAAAAATTAGAAACCCCTTTTTGATAAAAAATGTTTGAGTCTATACCTTTTCCCAAGTCTAGTATGCAAGTTTCATTTAGAAGAAGTGTTCTTATACAAAACTGAAGTCTTTTACATATAAAAAACACAACTATTTTCCTTTTGAAAGTTTTTTTCTTTAGTCTTTTGGTTAAGTCCTTTACAATGAATTCTTTTGGGTTTTTATTCTAAGCCTTTGTTAAATTATTTTGAAATTTTTGTCTGAGGATTTTTTCCTTAAGTGTATTTCTTTCAGGTTTCATTCGGTAGAATTCTTATAGAAAATTTTCTCAAGGAATTTTTTTTAAAGGGTATGTTTAACTTCCATAAAGGGTATCTTTCTCATAAGAAATGGTCCACATAACTTTCTTGAAAGGTACTTTGCAAATTCTCTAAAGAGTACTTCCACTTTTTTTAAGGATACTTTGTAATCTTTCTGAAGGGTACATTTACAACTTTCCCACAGGGCATTTTCTTTGGAATTTGGACACTTGCATTTCTTCCAAAGGACACTTTATTTTCTAAAAGGATCCTTTAAAAAAATATGAAGGAAAGAATTGTTTCAAACATTTTATCTAAAATAACTTTTTTGAAGGTCCATACCAGTTTTTATGAAGGGCATCTTCAATCTTCTAAATGGTCACTTACAAATTTTCCAAAAGGCACTTCAAATTTTTTAAAGTGTAGGTGACAACTCTTCTAGAGGACTTTTTAAGGCTAAATAGACACTTTCAATTTTCTTGAAGGGCATTTCAACTTCTGTGAAGGTACACTTTTAAAAATTCTAAAAGATTATTTCACAAGAAGGTGGATGATTTTAGAAAAGTTGAAGGGTATGTTTCCTTTCAAAAAGGACCATTTTCAAAAGCCCAAAGGACCATTTCCAAAAATCAAAGGGCATTTCAACTTCTCTAAAGAGACCAATCAAAAATCCATAGGAAAGGATGAGGAGAAGTGATTAAAGAGAAACCTGGAAAGAATTCATTTAGACTTTTTGTCTAAAGGAAATGAAGAGAATAAAATCTAAAATAATTCCTTCAGACTTTTTGTTCGAAGGAAATAAACATGAAGAATTCCTTCAGACTTTTTATCCAAAGAAAAAGATCAAGAAATGAGCCCAAAGGAAAAGACTCAACAAAAAGTCCTAGGAAATAAATATAAAGAAATAGTTGTATATAATTTATCTGAAGAAAAGGTCTGAAATCAAATATCTAAAAGAAATGCTTGAGGAATGATGACCCACAAAACATTAATTTTATATTATAGAGACTAGCTATTGTAATTTAAAAAAGAAATACTTAGCAAGAACTAGAAGGTAGAGATAAATATAACAAGTGGAAAATGCAATTGAGGCTTTGTTTTAGTTGTAACAAAATGCAATTGAGGCTTTGGTTCAGTTGTGACAAATTTAACTAATGTTGTGATGAGTTATAACTAGTGTATATGTTTAGTTGTGGCATGGCATAGCTCATCTAATTTGTTCCCATGTAAATGTAACTGATCCTTTCAAGATGACACATGTCTCAATGACCATTAGACTTCCTTTTATTTCTCTATCTCTCAAGGCTATATATATGAATCTTCTTGGCTCATTTTTGAATCCTTCACTAGTTATGGTGAAACTCTGGCTAGACAATTACTTACAAAACTCTTGAACAAATAATACAAGTTTTTGCCACTCACATGTTGTACTATTGTGTATCAATTCAAATCATGTTATTCTTGTTTAGTGAGAGTTTATCTTTCCTAAATTTTTATCCTCAATTACCTATCAAATTTACAAAAAGAGTATTGTTATAGGTCCTTGTTGGTATTATTTCTTAAGTGTATAGATATATTAGAAGTGGTTTAAGACTATATTCCTTTTTGGAATTGTATGTTTCTCTCTTGGATGTTGAGTGCCTTCTTGAATCTAACATGTGAAACATTGATGTGATAATACAAAAAGAGCTATGGATTTTGTGTGAAAGAAGCTTTGTTGGTCTTTAAGTAGTGTATTTTTAGTCAAATTAAGAGGACATTATTTATTGGTGCATCACCATTTTGTCTTCTTAGTTGTTTTCCTTACCCTTTTCATATAAAAATGATAGATTAGACAAAGCTTTGAAGGTGCATCAAGGGGAGCTAACCCTTTATTTAGAGATTCATTTCAATGAAATTTTCACCCATAATAAGAAAAATGATTCCATTTTTAATCCTGTATGAGGAGAACTAAGCATCTCTTTAAGGGTACAAATCTAAGCATCAACAATAAAAAATCCTCTATCTTCACTCATGGGTTTATCCTTTGAGATCAATATTGAAGGGATCAAACCCATCTATAATCCTTTCTTGAGATTAGTTCATAACATGGAATACTTATCCTAACCCAATGTAGACCATGCCACATTTTGGCACCATCTCAGGCTTCCTTGCCCAACCAAGAGAAAGCTTCCAACCATGCCATTATCAACCCAACCTTATGTTTCTACTATTAAACCCACCATCACCCCAACAAAACCTTTAAGAACCTCTACCCCATAAGCCATAGTTGAATTGACTAAACCAAATTCTCCCAAAATAGCCCAAGTAGCTTCCTTCATAATAATTAAACATGTAAAAAAAACCTTAGCATGCTCCCTACCTAGATCCTTTCTCACCCTCCACTAATGTTGGATTTAGTACCAACTATACTTTCAAAGGAACCCAAAATCAACCCAACCAAAAATAGAAGCCACCTAGGATCCTAAAAGCCAAAACCTTGCCAGTTATTTCTACCTTGCCTTCCATTTTGGGACCACATTCTTCTTCCCTCTTATGACATCATCCTTTTATTATAATTTTTTTTCCTAAAGATAACCCAAATCCATCCTCTTCTAGTAGCACCTCTACCTACTCTTTCTGCGACCTCAACCTCCAAACCCTCCACCACCAAATATCCTACTTCTAACCTTTATATTTTCAAACAACCCACTACCAAGAAAACTATTTCTAAAAATTTGGCCTCCAAACCACCAATCACCAATAGTGATCCACTACCCAAAACTCTAGCTACTAAGCCTACTCCTAAGAAATCTTCCTCCCCAAAAGTCAAAACTCCAACATTATTTCCACCTTTACCTGAGTCTTATTCAACCATCTTACAAATATTATTACAAGATTATTGTAGGATTATTGCTTGAATTTGCCTCCCATCAAACCATTTGATGCCCATAGTCCTAAGCTATCTTAGTTTGATGACAACCTAGTTTACTCATACCATAGAACACCAAGACATGATATGGAGAAATATAAATCTCTCCAACTCCTAGTCCATCATTTATATGTTGATGATGTCCTATTATTAGAAGAGCTACCTATTATATATTTGGAGTGCACACTATTTGAATCTATGTAAAATACACCCTCACTCCATCTAATATAATTGGAGCTTCTTAGAGTGTGGGTGACTCTGTACTAAGAATAACCTCCAGAGAGGGATGGTTCCCTTAAGATTTATCTATTAAAATTGATCACTATTGTATTTATATGAAAAAGGGAAGGGGAAAATAAAAGGAAATACTATCTAATGGGGTGATTCCCATGAATTATTTAAATCCTCTAGAAGAAATTGAAACTAATGCATGCATATAAACCAATAAAATTCCTATATTTCCCTTAAGCATAAATATTTCAAATGAAGGATTGAAAGAATTTTGGATTACAAGATTCCTTTTTACCTTTTCAAATGACTTGTAGAAGGTGAAATAGAAGGTGAGGAAGGGACCTACCAAAATGATATATAATCCCACTTATATGCTGATACACAATCAATTACACTCTATTCTTTATCAAAATTCATACAAAATAAAAATCTCATTTATTGATGTATGGTCGAGGTAAAATAATTGCTTCAACTCTAGGAATAACCCTAAATGGCTTGAAAAAAACAATATATATGTCTAAGATATAACCTAATCTAATGTGTTATTGAAAATGGAGAAGGATTAGTCTTAGTTGATTAACTCTAGACTAACTCCTTTCACAATGTTTAAACAAGTCATCAAAAAGCTTCAAACTTCACAAAATATGTATAGAATTTTAAACTTTGGTATAGGAATAAGGTGGTGGGTCCATCTTTGACAAGTCAATACTTTTCATGAAAATATACACCAACATTGATGGATAACTAAAGGCTGATGTTATTTTGAAGTTTTTGAAATCTTTGAGTTAACATGTTAACTAAGGATAGGTGTATGGCTTGTCAACTGAAGTGTAATACTAGTAAACTCCAAATATATCTCCTTTGCATCAAAATGGATATTTGAAGAATGAAATGTTCATGAATATCCATAAAAACATCAAAAAACTGGTATGTAAACTCAAATTAAACTCTTTTAACAACCATCTAACACCAAACTGCAACTTGACTATTTGACCAACTAGGCCTATTAGACCAAATAGGCTTAAAGAAAATATATGCACCTTGACACCATGAAGCCTACAACAAGAAGACATGAAACCTAAATAAATAATTAATTAGACTTGTAACAAATTTCCTCATCACTAGATATGTGATTTTAATTAGAAAACACTCGACATTCAGTCAACAAGGTTGATTAGGCCTATTTCGCTCTATTTTCTAGCAAATTAGACATTTTGATCGATATGATAAGAGAAAAAATATATTAATTATGATAAAATAAATATTTTAGGATGAATAAAATGTCTCAAAATTCAATCTCCAATGATTATATTTCATTGAACTACCATGTACCTCATTTTACATGCTTTTTTCCATTAAAAAACATGATTTCTGCCCTTATTTGTACAACTCCATACATAAAATTAGAATTTATGGAATATTATATAAGTTTAATTTATGTTTGAAATTTTTTTATTTTGATCCATGGTGAATTAATAGCAATAAATTCCGCTTTTCTCAAAACTAGTTTTTTAGGGGTTTAAGAGGGTTTAAAAGTTGAATCTTCAAAATGATGATTCATGAAGTACAGACCTCCATATCCATAAATATTTACATTGATGTTTATATCACTAACCCCCTTGATATACCTAAAAATATTTGGTTCTCATGAAAAATATATGACTATTTACCATGTAAATGAAATTTGCCTATGGGGATTTGACTTCATTTTGGGTTGCCTATGCTCTTAACAATTGTTTATAATTAATATACACTTAAATAATATAAATTTTACATTAAATATAATTAAATATTTTTCCTCAAAACATACTAAGATCATTTGGTAAAACTCCACACGTGGTGAATAATATGACCTTTTGAACATGAGGCTTAGAAGGGTGTCTAGAACTACAAAAAGTGAAAAAATTCATCAAGATGAAAATAACACTTTACATAATTAAAAAATAATTAAAAAATCATCATTTGGTATGTACCATGCTATAAAAACACTTTTAAAACACATTTTTCTTGAAAATTTAAAAAACCCTTCTTAGGCTTATATATCTATTTACTTCCAAATGCTTGTATGAGCATGGTTTTCATGAAATTTGGAGATTTTACACTCTTTAAATGTTTAATTATGATTTAAAAACATCATAAAATTATTATACAACTTTTACTTGGGCATAGAAGCTTCTGTAGCAATCTAGAACGATACCTGCTCCAATGGTGACCTCAAATGGATAGGCCGAGGTCAAAGACAAAAAATAAATAATATCCACTAATAAAATTGGAATAATACAATTTAAAATGATTATAAAAGTCATAATTACCTTGTGTACATAATTTTAACTCCTAACTCCACTTGTAGCTCCCAGAATCCTTAATTTTCCTTTGAATTTGACCTTTATGCATGGATTGTCTGCATATTTGACTGAGTTTTAGATGGATTAATGTGTTTTCATCATATTTTTAGGTTTTATAGGTCAAAAATATCTTCATATTTCTCAATATTTTTAAAAAATCATATACCCCTATTTTCAAGCACATCAATACCCTTAAACAATGCATTTAGGCTTCAAAATGACTATATTTTTGCTTTCAGAGATGGATGTTGACATAGTATGAGAATATTTATTAACTCATAAATATTATTTAGGTGAATAAATACCATTTATATAAAAAATATATCTCTTGACATAGCTCCTTATAGCCATGTTATCAGTTTAAAACTTTTGGCCCCTATACTATGAAAGAAAAGGCCTGTAGGGTACTTGATTGGGGTAAACCTAATTGTTTCCATATTTTATAGTGAAACTTAGTGTTTTCAATACCAATATTTATAAATTATCATTAAATGTTATTATTATACCATACCCCCTCATATGAGAGACCTAGACACTACAATACCTCGATAGATCTCTATCATTATGGAGATATGGCTATAGGTGATGATTTTGCAAGCCTGTATAACCTTAGGTTCTTGATGATAGTGAATATATGGTGATATTTTATTTAATTTATACATCCTTCAAACCCTCATTCCACTCTTTCCATGATTTTAGTCATTTGATCATAAAACCCTTATGACCACTTCAAAGTATTCACTCCCTTCTTGTAGCCACTGTAGGTCACTTTTAGGTAGTCGTACATTATGATTTTCCATAACCCTCAAAAAACCCTGATATAATTTATCCCTTTCCATTCCTTACCAAACAATGCCTAGGATTTCAAACCTTTGATAGGTTTATATTGAAAATAAAAATAGCTCTTTCAAACCAACTGCCCTATGTGACTTCATTAACCCTGTATGGACAGAGGATGGTTTTTTTTAGGCTTGTTTGAAACATGGAAAGCATATTCTTTCATGTTTGTTCATGTGGAATTTTATTCTAAAAAAATCTAACCTTAGTAATCCAAACCCACTTTCTAAAACCCTTCAGGACCTAAAACATATACAATTAGACCTCCTTGGAATGTAACACAGACCTGTAGGTTTTATATATGTTATATTTGATGTTCTCTTGACTTATCCTCCTACTTAGGCCTATGTTAACCATGATCAAAACATTTAATCTACCCTTATATAACTAAAATACTTCTTCATCCTTCAAAAATTCATTGCTACCCCTAACTATTATAACACAGGCATGTAGGATGTTTCAAGAGTACTGCAGGTCTCTTTAGAGATGGTTGTAGGTCTATATTAGGGATGTAGGTCAATTTTGGCTCTTTAAACCATCATTGAGACTAGTTATGCCTTTTCAATGTAAATTATTTTATACCCTTGGTGACTAACACTGTAACCAATAATAGATGAGGTCAAGCACAAGCTTATAGGATTCCATCTTGTCCTTGAATTCATTGTATGTGGAATGTATAGAATAGAATAAGGTTCTTCTAGATTTAGAAATCTCAAATGAGAGTGTTTGGTGTCCTTTAATTCTCATAACCTATTTCTTAACAAACTTCACTCACCAATGAATGATTTTGTCCTTGAGTTCCCTTACCTCATGAAATAGCTTCTTGGTTGTACTTTAAGGTAACTTATCTTTATATGGATAGGGGACTATACGTGCATCTTGAATGTCATTTTCTCCTATCAGTAGCAATAGCACACCCTTGAAATATACCATGGAATTCTCTTAAGTCCTTAATTTCTTTATGGTATCCTTGGTTAAGAACCTTATTATATTTTAGGTCTAGTTCCATATAAGAGGCCTATAGGTGCTTTAGCTTATAGATAGGCTTTTATCTTGGTGATTGTAGGTTGCCTTTACCCCAATTTAGGCTTTTTAAAGTTTTAAATTATTATTCCTCCATGTGATTCATGTACAATAAACCTTATAATGATCACATATGTCCTCACTCATTTACACCCACTTATTGAATATTTTAGTCTAAGTTATACCAAAAGGCCTTCTTACAAGGCATAGGCATATGGGTGAATTTTAGGGCTATAAATGAGTTCCATAAGAATTATGAATCTTTGGATTCTAAGATAGATGACTTTCAAAAGTGGAAAATCTTTTAGTTCTACCCTTTTTTTACATGCCAAAACCTTTTTCAAATACCCTTTGAAAACAATCCATCTCCTTTCAAATCATGATAGTGTCTATATCTAACTTGTGTATAGAATTGACTAGGTGTGACTTTAAGGAAGTTTCAAAAATTATTATTTGTTTCCTTAACAACCTCCATTGTTGAAATAAGTAAGGTTATTTCTTAAATATCATATGAAATACCTTTGCCTCTTTGAGATACATATATTTTTCTCATACTAATGTCTTGGTTGGGTATTAGGCCTGTGAACCTTTATATTGGTTGTGTTATGAAGCTTTATGGTCAATCCTGATTGATCATGCCTAGGATGATGCCATTGTTAACCTTTTTTCTCATATGTGAGTAATTTTTGATTATGTATAGGCCTTCAAGGAGATTTCATGCTCTTTATTGAAACCTAATGATCAACTCTTGACTATTGTATACTTGTTGTAGGTCCTCATCCATGATTGTAATTTTACCTTGAATAGCCTACAAACACTCCTTATCATGATCATAGTGCTACATGATCTACCTTTGGCTCCTTAAGGTGATATCATGTAATGAAGGTGGGGTTTTATGGGTGAGTGAAGTGTAATGGCATTAATAATGATGGAGAAAACATGATAAAGGGTGGAATGAAGGTGAAAACATGGTGATACTGGCTATTTGAAACAATGATATGGAGAGGATGAGATGGAAGTGGGAAAGGAGAGCCTGAGATCATGAGAAAACTAGGATGAGGAGAGTATGAAAAAATGAACACATGCCAATTATTTAACCTAACATTAGAGGGCATTAGAGGAGAGAAAGAGATCAAAATTAAAACTTGGTTTTCTTAAAAAACCTTAAAATTTACAAAAATTCCTTAAAGAATGCTAAATAGGCCCCTTGGAAACATATTTGGAGTATGGAGATGGGAATTATTGGCCATGAAAAAAGAATAAAATTTGAATATTATTCTTTTAATTCATGTAAACATGATGTAAATCCTATAAAACACAATTTTCTTGAAAATCTGAGGTTGCCTTCCTCTGCAAGAACTATACAATTCTTCCTTGCAAGCATGCCAATTGTAAAATGACTGGATGAGTTTGAGAACTTTATTTGACCCTTAATTATATGAATAAAACTTGAAGGATACCATGTAAATGTATATCAAGTCCTTAATATTTTGGAATAAGTTGAATTTCCTTGAAACTTTACCCAAGTGAGGAGAAAATAGAGAAAAATAGTGACCTTCCTAGCTGTAAGGCAATATAATTTTACCTATCTTCAACTAAGTGGTTCATGAGATTATATAATATAATTTAGGATCCACTTATTCCATCAATAATCCCTCTTAGTCTACTTTATTCACCCTAAATTTTAGGTCTATACCCTTCCTCAGCAAATTGTACCATCAAAAAACCTATAGGTAAGTCTCCTTGTGCCAACAAGAAAAGTTATAAAAGAAGATTGTTTTATGGATTATATGGAAAAAAAATCAATAAAAATATTTATGAATCTTTTACATTCCCTAAAAATTTATAATCCCTTCCGTGACTGTATGGAATCCATATGGAATCCATACTTTGCTTGAAAAAGTGAAGGAAATAAGCTCTTTTTGCCTTTATAAGAATACCACAGCCTTCCACCACTTGGTAAATAAAATTTGAGAATAGTAACGTGTTATAACATTCAAACATATACTATTTTATATTTTACATGTTTTAAACTTGCAAATTTCATAGGTGTGAGGTGAAAAAGGGGCCTTTTGGCTTAGGAAACTCATTAAAACACCTTTTCATGATCTAAAACTTTAGACAGGATATTTTCACATTTTTAAATATGTTAAAAGATATTTTGAGATCATTAAATTATTTTTGAAACATTTTTTTTTTATTTTGACCCTATTTTTGATATTTTAAACCAAAATTTACATATTTAGACCATAATTAACTGATTTGACCAATTGCAAAGGGGTAAGGATTGGATTTTTGAAAGTTTTGAATGATAGGGATAGGATTTTTACCTTGAAAATCCAAAATAATAACACTAACCTTAACCCCATAGCCACAATCCACCATAGGAACCACAAGCCACCACATCAAACCTACCTGCTCCCACACTTTCATCTAAGAGCGAGAAGGAACCGAAGTAGTCCTCTAACCCAACTCCTCCCAAAATATATGCCATCCATGTGGTCACATGGTTAAAAATCCAACAAAAGGATAAGTGGAAGGCAAAGGTGTCCATTTCATGAATGTACCCTTATTCTACCACCCAATCACTAAAATAAATCTAGATACCCACACCTTCTCCCAAACCTAAGAGATACATCTTGGGTACCTCTCAATCTAAGACTTTCAAGTCAATCTAAAGGTTATTTCTCAAATAACATCACCAAATACTTATGAAGATGAGTTTATATGAACTAATCAATACCTTTCCCCATCATTGCCAAGAAATGATAGAATCTTTGTAGTGTATAGAGGTCTAATTGGAAGATCTATAACCTCTAGTATACTTTGTCGAAGCCCCCCACCTTTCCACCTTTATTACCTTTAAATATTAGGAAATACCTTTCATTCATCCCTAGGATCTAGATCCTCCCCTTTACATTATCACATGTATCAACTATACTTACAACAAATGAGTTATGATTGATGGAGAGATATCATCAAGATTATCTCCTCCCATACCTATGATCAGCTAAAACTACTAGAGAATGTTATGTTGGAAACTATGGTAGTACTCCATTCCTTAAATGACACTATGGTAATAACCTTAGGCATTATCATCTTCCACATCCATTTAGGACCTCACACACTTTGAAAGCTCTTCTACATGGTATAAGGCAAGTTTCAATATAATGTCCTATTTAGGTGGCCTTGGATCTATTCCATGGATTATGTACCATCCACCCTAAATCATTGCATCAAATTTGAGTACAAGGGTTAAGTAATTACCATACAAGCTGATTGTAGTCCTTTTACATCATGCAATATTACATATCACCTAAATGATGTTCTCTTCCTTCCCACCACCAAGTCCTCATCAACCAATAATGATTACACTTCTCATATCAACCAAGCCTTGACTAGCTCATCCATTTCTTCTACCTAGATACCCATAAAGGACCACATTCCAATGTCTCTTACTTGGGGAGTATCACCTCTTACCATTGGATGCTTTCCCTACTCCCCAAGAGTATGGGAATGTTGACTAAAACCCTAATTATGATCCCAATACCAGAACCACTATTTATTTTGGGCCTCCCAATCTCAAAATGAATCTTATCTATGGGAAACTTGATAAAACACCTTTTTCTTCCTCGAACTCTTCTTATCCTTGACCATTCATCTCTAGTTTCTCCTACCTGGATAAACTAGAGTTTTCCAAGACATACCTCCATAAGTGTACTTGAAAGGAATTTAGTTTAGGATGTTGTGAGCATGGACCACATGAGTTTCCACCATATAAGACCCAAAATCCTCATGAAAAATTTGGTCTCAATTTTTCTCCACCCAAAGAGCCAATAAACTTGCCTCCCATTATCATCATTGATGAGTAAATCCCATCCTCACTATCCACTCCACCATCAATATCTGAGGACTTTGACATCATCCCCCCTAACTATTTTTTCATCAACATGATCAACCTTGGACCTTAACTTATCAAAAATATGGGGAGACTATAACCATTTATTTGACTCATCCAAAGATGGTTGAAGATGACTCTCCTATCATTAATACCATTTAGTGTCAGAATGATGATTCCATTCTTTCCTATCTAAGTGTAAAATATTCTTCTATCAATAGGTATTGTCCTCTTGAAACTTCAACCATGTTGAATTAATCCACCATGGATATCAACTTGGGTAATCAAGATAACTTTCATATTGTCAAAATTGGCCAATCACTAAATTTTGAAGGGATTCAAGATTTCCCCTCAAATACTATAGCATTGCATTTTTATGGTCTTATAATGACATGCCATGAAT
Organism: Torreya grandis; assembly: GCA_037957365.1. NCBI lineage: Eukaryota > Viridiplantae > Streptophyta > Pinopsida > Cupressales > Taxaceae > Torreya > Torreya grandis. The sequence continues at coordinate 143,412 of JARHVA010007027.1, forward strand.
TGAACCCTCCATCACCACCCATAATATCATCACCAACCACAATACCAACTGAGTTAGGTAGAAATTTATTTGGATGCACCCTTCTATAGCCCTTGTAATCAAAAAAGAACTCTAATGCCTCTTATCCAAAAATCTCATTCAACCCATTGATTATCCCCAATGGGTCTCAAACATCATCCTTATCACTAAATCAAATAGGGGACTTTGAATTTGTGTAAAATTTTATGACCTTAACCTTGCTTACCCAAAGTATGACTTTTCATTACCAAACATTGACCAACTTGTCAATCTTACAACTGACCTTCAGATGTTATCTCTTACGGATGTGTTTTTGGGTTATAATCAAATCTTAATTACCACTAAAGATCAATACAAAACCACCTTTATCACCCCATGGAGATATTTGTGCTATAAGGTCATGCCTTTTGGTCTAAAGAATGTTGGTATAACCTACCAACACATTATGATCTATATATTCCATGAATTTATTCACAAAATTGTAGAATACTACATTGATGACCTCCTTGGGAAATCCAAATGTTGTAAAGATCATTTGACCATTCTTAAGGTTATCTTAAAATGCCTCATCCATTCCCATGTCCACCTTAATCCCAAAAAGTGTATTTTTTAGGTCCTATTAGGAAATATACTTTTCTTTATAATCTCCTTTAAGGAATTGATGTTGACCCTACCAAAACCAAAGAAATCCTTGGCATTCCTCCTCCTACCCACCTCAAGTAACTCCATAAATTATAGGGGAATCTCTAATCCATTCATCACTTTATCTCTTATCTCTTAGATTGATACCAACCTTTCCACCACCTTCTAAATAAGGATGTATATTTTAAGTGGAGCATAGACTATCAAAATTCCTTTTATTCACTTAAAAAGTACCTTATATGTCCACCCATCCTCATTACTCCTAGGGAATATCAACCTTTTTACCTTTATATTTATGCCACTGATCACTCCTTAGGGGAAATGCTAGCTCATCAGGATGAATAGCATAAAGAGAAATTCATCTACTACATAAGCTTTACCCTTATAGAGTATGAGACTTAGTACACCCATACCAAAAAACGTTTCCTCACATTGTTCTTTGTGGCCACCAAACGCCATCATTACCTTCTTAACCACAAGACCTTTGTCATCACTAACATCGACCCACTCAAGTACATACACTTCAAGCCATACCAAAATCAATGTATGGCTAAGTGGCTCATGATTTTAGCTATGTTTTACATTTAATTCTTCTAATAGAATAATATTAAAGGAAAATTCATTGTCAACCAATTGGCCATAGTAATTTTAGTAGACAATCAACCTTATCCTCTTCAATTTCTCAATGAGTCCATTGCAACCCTTTCTTGAGTAGACTTTACTTATCAAGTGACCATGTTCTTTGATGGATCAATGTGTCAACATGGTGGGTGAGATGGAATCATCCTTATCCCCCTTGAAATTTAACCTCTTCCTTTATCCTTCAATCTAGATTTTGAATGTACCAATAATATGGTTTAGTATGAAGCCTTAGTGATAGGTCTCAAAATTTCATTAGCCTTGGGAGTCAAAATTATTAGCATCTTTAGTAGCCTTAAACTTATGGCCAATAAAATAAATAGCTCTTATAAATGTAAGAATGATGTTTTGCAATATTACAAGCAACTATCTAATGTACTCCTAACATCATTTGAACACTACCATATACAAACCACTCCATGATCTACAAATAAGTTTACCAATACAATGATTTCTCTCAATTCCTAGATCCCATCTACACCCTATGATTCTAATCTATCTATCATTATCCATCAACTTACCAAGCCTTATTATATCAAATTGGACTCTCTTACCATCTTCAATGTGGAGGAAACCCAACCCAACCTTTGGTATCAATAGACCTTCAACTATCTCAACTTGGCCATCATCTCTTTCAACCTTTCTAAGAAGAGCATTTATTCATATCACCTCATGTTATACCATACTAAGGGAATTTTTTTATAAATATGGCTTTGACAGCCTCCTCTTCCATTACCCATGCAGTCATAAAGACTCTCATGCTATGAAGGAAACACATGATGGGATTTACAGAGGATACTTTAGTGGTCTATCTATCACTAAATGTATCCTTCACCTTGGTTACTACTATCTTACTCTAAACCAAGATTGTTGTGATTATATGAATAAGTGTGTTAAATTTCAACAACATGCCAATTCACATCATGCACCTAGCCATAGTCTCCAAGCATCCAAGTATCTATGGCCCTTCTCATAATGGGGTCTAGATCTTATTGTTGAGATTAACCCCCATTATTTTTAGCAACATCATTCTATCATCATTGAAACTAAATATTTTATGAAATGAGTAGAGGCTACTCCACTCATCTCAACCAAAGCCAAAAAGATTGTCAATTTTATCAACCATCACATTATTTATTAGTTCAATGTTCCTCATAAAATTATCATTGGTAATGGTAAATATTTTGATAACAAAAAATTATAAGGACTTTATGACAAATTTGGTATCAAGTTAAATTTCTCATCACCTTATCATCTACAAATAAATGGATACACTAAAAATTATAAAAAAACTCTCAAAAACATGCTAACTAAAATGGTTAATGCATTTGGTTAGGATTGGCATTTTCACATCCGCTTCACCTTGTGGGCATATCATACTAGCATTTGAATCCTTACATGTGCTACCCCTTTCTCTCTTGTGTTTAGAGTATAGGTTATCTTTCCTCTTGAAGTCCAAATTCTATCCCTTCACACATCCCTATGAAATATCATTTATGAGGGAGATTATCATCAAGAATGTTTAGCCCAACTTGAGTTACTTGATTAATGCCATTTAGTCATGCTTACCTATCTTTTTATATATCAAGAATGTATCAATCATGCTTATAAAAATCACATTAAAGTGAAAGAATTCCATATCATATATCTTATCTCAAAGGAAAATCAACATGTCACCAATATGGAGAAAATCATGTGGGGCAAGCTTACTTCCAATTAGCTTGGACCTTATATCGTAATGCATAGGTATGGATCAAAAGCTTATCAATTATCCTCTCTTGAAGCTAAATTGGAACCTGAGCCCCTCAATGCTTTGCATCTACATACTTTATTTTGTTAAACAAGATCAACCTCACCTTTTGTCTAACTTAATACCATCCCTTATTTTCACCCACATTTATCTCCTTATTTTAAGGGTAACTAATTAAAGCTAAATCATGTGATTATCCATTACAACCTTCACCTAATATTGAACATGGGTATCATGGATCTACCCATGTCATGGTTATCATGGTGCTTTTTATCCATTTATAGGATGGATTCCCATGGTCATTATCACTTAAACCTATTTAACCCCTCATAAACCTTATTGTTCTTTAGTCTTGCCTTCATCAAGGTTAACTTTGGAGCTTATATAATCAAATTTGTGTCAATAGAAAAAGCAAAAGAAATCAAAAAATCATAAAAGAATAAAAACTCATATGTTTTTTGGGTCATTCCAAGCATTCAAAAATTACTCCCTTGAAGGACAACTACCAAAACCAATCAAAATTTCTTAATATAAGGTATATTTCTCCCTTGAAGGACATCTATCATGAGCCTTAAGCAAATCTCATAGATTTAGACTACTCCCTTGAAGGATGGATGAGTAAAGCATTTATCCAAGTATATCAAATCATGGGAAGCTTCTCGCATTGAACAAATTCTAAATAAAATTACCCATTATCAAAATTATGAAAAGGCAAAAATAATTTTCAAATATGCAATCAACTTTCATAAGTATACTTCCCACATTGATCAGTCTACACCTTATATGAGATGGACTTGTTTATATTGGTTCTTTGGTAACCTACAAAAGAGGCTTGCTAGTCTCACAAGATGGTTCCATCATCATCCACCTTCTCTTTATAACCTCTAAAATCAATGGATTTTTGAGCTTACTTGACACTAGGTGGTTAAGAAACCTTTTAACTAACTAACGAATGTTAATGTGAAGCATTGAAAGGGCTTATGTTAATAAGATGTTCTAGGTTAAGTTTATCTTGGTCCTTGCCAATGAATAATAATTTTGATTTCTTCTTATTTCTAGAATACCTACTTATTAATACATTCATTAAGACATTTGTATTTGGATTGTCTTATCTTTTCCCACATTTAGTTTCATTATCCAACTTGCTCTTTGAGTTTTCAAATTACTTTACCTTCTGCTAAACAAATTTAATTCACTAAAAATATTTAACTACCAACAATGTGTTTTATTTAGTGATGGCATTATTACCTTATTTTTTTAAGTGTTTTTAATCATAAGAACATTTTAATGAACTAGTTATCTCATACAACAAACATCTTCTAGTGATTCATCACATCAATTAACCATGTATCATATCTACCATAATTTGATCATACATCAAAAATTAATGAGTCATTCACATATGTTATCCACCACATGTCTAATATAGATAAGGAAGCATAGATTCATTAATTTAAATCATGAGCATAATCATCATGAACATATTCATATGAACATCATAACCATAACCACAACATGAGCATAGTCATCCATAGCCATGACAATAGTCATGAACATCATAGCCATGTCAAAGAAACCATAACATGATAATCACCACATAAACAACAAACATTAAATGTCAACATCATCATGAGAATAAATCATAAACATAGTCACCAATAAACCATAACTAGATCATAATCATCATCATATCATAAACAACATCCATCAATATTGAATATCATCATGATCATAAATTAAAAAGCCACATTATCAAATGCCTATCTAGGTGAGTACACATAAACCATAACATCATAATCATAATAATATCACATCATCACATAAACAACATCATATCCATAACCATAAACAATGATCACATCTACATATTATGAACTCATAAATAATAATCATATATATAATAATGTACATGTCTCTCAATAGGGTATATACATGTCACTACATCAGCTCATAGGCCACTATCAAAATCTATAATACATAAAAATATAAGGTTTCATGAGAGTCTAAGACCCTGGATAACCACTACATCCTAAAGCCTATCCACCTCCTAATCCTACCTATCCACCTATAGATGTAGCCCACTAACCTGGTGTCACATTACTAGCCCCTTTGGTGATCCCTACTCTTTACTCACCCCATATAGGCTCATCAATAAGGTGTGTGAAAACAAAGGCCTCATAATAAATTAGTTCCTCAACTATCACTACATATCTTACCATGGAAATACTCCCTAATGTTCTTGTAGATGCCATTACTCACCCTCCTACTTGTATGAGAGAATCACTCTCCTATATAACCATGGTTAGCTAAGATCTAGCCTAATCCATCTTCTCAATAAGAGTGTACACCTAGACCTATGTTTCATCCCTCTCTTGGGTCATTATTTGTAAAGATGTCTATATTTCAACTAGTGCCACCTATTCCTGGTCCCTCTTGATAAGCAGTGCCTATCTATTTAGGGTATCATCATCTCTTTGATCCCTACCACCTTCATCCATGTCATACTAACCATCATATCCTCTAAAAATAATTGTATCATAATGTGCCTAAAACCATGTAGGGTAGCTATTAGTGACACTTACATCATCAACATTAACCCTCATCAATAGTTTCTCATAATTAATGAACACATCCTCTGGATCTAGATCAGGTAATGGGAACTATGCATCCTCCCTCTTATATCTCAAAAAATCACTCAAAATATCTTAGATGAGCCCAAAATATCTCCTCACCCTATCAAAAGGGTTGATATCCACCTCATGGTCTCACCTCCCAAAAACCCACCTATAACTTTAAAATGATAGAGTATGTCTGGCATAGCTCACCCATGTTATAAATCTAATATATGGGTGATAAATGAATTTACCCTCCACAAGTGCCTCTAATAAATTTATTTACCAGTCTAGGTCTCAAGCTCCTCCCCTTGGTATAGTGAGCATGTAATTACCTCTCCATCACATATAACCAACCCTCAAATCCATCTAAATAAAACCATGCCATGGTAGTCCCCTATATTTCAGTACCCTAATGTGCTCATAGGCCCAATGATGTAGCATGAAACCAATGTTGATCCCATAAATCATATGGGCATGGTATCCTCGCAACCTATAATAGATCTAAACTAATAATATAGGTGCCCATTCAAATACTATACAATCCAACCACATCTCAACAAGCACCCCCAACAACAAGCATTGAAATCTCCCACTAGTTAAATCTAATAGTATGTAGCATGTGATATTTATCATCATCATCATAAATTACCCATCCCTATCCCTATGATATAATAGTGTGTATTGAAAACCTCTAAAATTCCACCTTGATAGCACAAGTTCATCTCCATATAAATGATCCATATTCCCATCTCTCTCATCACTATTGATATGGTATATTGACTCACATCATATAAGTAGCCACACTATTTGGTGGATGTCCTCTAGTAGAATGGTCATCTTTCTAGTCAGTAGTAAGAATGTGTTAGTGGTAATGTCCTATCTCTTGATGAGTGCCACTAAATATATTCATTTTAAGGCATGTGCTAGTAATAACTCATGCCTCTTAGGCATACATCAGTCATGTGATCCTAATCCATGTCAGTTTACCTCAACATACCTCATCTAGGATATTGGGCACCTAATCTTGCATCTACAACTGCTCCCTCATGTACAAGGTTATACTAATACCTTAATTCACCTAGTGTATAAAACTTAACCTACACCTAATTTGACCTATACCTAGTATTTACCTTCAACCTCACCCATCCTACCTTATCTCATCTACATAACCCTTTTTAAAACACAACTTTATACTATTTTTTTACCAATACCTTCACCCAAACTTTACCTCATTTATTAATCATTGATAGTAAAGTTATGGTTGATGATGGTTCCTTTTAGAATCATCACTGATCAATCATCGACCACTAATGGTTAGGTCATCGATCAATGATGGTATATGCATTGGCCATTTGACAGTCACTTATCAACCACTAACAATTGATAGTGACCATTGATGGTCACTGTGTGGTGACCATTGATGAATAAACCCTAATCTTACCCCCCTAATCTCTCTAAAAATCACCATAAAACTCCCTAAACTACCTCACACCTCTCAAATACATCCTCCCTTTACCTAACTACCAACCCTCTACCAATTTTTCCTCTAAACCTCTCATAAAAACAACCCAATTTACAAAACCCACCCACCAAAATAAAATAACATAATAATTACAACTTTAACTCTAAGATACCAATCTAATTACAAAACCTACCTCATTTCATGACTTCTATCATGGAGGATCCCATACAAAAACCACCTAGCCAATGAGTCTCCCTTGTCCTCACTACATCCTGATTGGGTATCCTATATGCTCTGGTCCATAGATCAAACCTCTGATTCAACCCTTAATCAATGTAATAAATCTCTTAGAAAATTACTCAACTCACTCAATCCCTAGCCATCACCATTTTTCTTCACTCAAGCTCAATATAATCACCATAGGTTAGAAATGAGTAAAAATTAATCCTCATTCAACATTTTATGGTTACCCTTTTAGGGATGATGTATGATCATTAATGATCACTTTATGACTATAGATGATCAACCTCAACCATTGATGGTTAAACCCTTTAGGGATTTTTCAATCCCACCCAACTTTCTTTAAACACAATACTACTATAACTACATACCAATGGAGATTAACTTCTCCACCAACTAACTACCCAACCATATCACCTCAATATTGGTCATTTTAGCCCAAATTTCACATGTTTTGTGATGACCTTGCCTTGGTCATTTTGATCACAATGAATACATTACCATGACTTTACAACTTGAATTCATGCTAATTTTGTATACAAGCCACTTGTGTCTTCCCATGATCACTTCCTACATTGGATACCTATGAATATATTGACATCACCTAGGAGACTTGCATTTATGAGTAAAACCTAATTGCCATACCTAATGTATGGTTACATGGTTCACTTGTCACTTGTCCTTCTAGTACTTACATTATTTTTACCCACCTACCTCAACTATGGGAAACTAATTTATGAATGATCTACACTATCACACTTAGTCATATTTTATGTGCATGCTTATGTTTTAATGCCCAAACCTACACCTAATTTGGTTTTACATCATCTATTCCCATTTTGAAGGGAAACACCTCCTCCCATACTTAGAGTAGCTAAACCTTTTACCCACCATCAATTTATTATTTTGTAGTTTATTGATACAAATAATTTTAAAAAATGGTAAAATGTAGACACTAAAAAACCATACACTACAGTTATAAATGTCACACTAAACTTTAGAACACCCCTTGACCCTGTAGGGACCACTTCTTTACCATTACCCAACTAGTCATTAGAAGAAATGGCTAAACTTAAATTTTTTTGACTGTAACCTTGACCACTAATAGTCAACCCATAACCACTAATGGTTAGCCTCAACCACTGATTGTTGACCCCTAATTGTTGATGGTTAGAATTGAACACCAATAGTTAACCTTTAACCACCTCAAAATTTAACTACCACTTAAATACAACTTGATTTTTTATTTTTAAGTATTTGATCTATGTGTCTAATCAATGCATGTTAATGCTAAAATTAGATAGCTTGTTAAACTTATTATTTAACCTCTTAGTTTACCACTCCCTTTTCTCTATATAAAGAGAAGAGGTAAAAGGGGAAGAAAAATTAGTAATCATTAGTCTTATGCATTAGATATTCTTATGTAGGTGTTATTATCACCCCTAATAAATACAAGAAGGCTTCTAGTGAACCATCAACCATGATAGAGATCAAAAGTGTTATTTTTCATCAATCAATAGCCAAGTCATTGTCACTCTACCAAAATTACTCGTTTTCAACCACTCACCTCAACATTATTCAAACCAGCAACAAAGATAAATATCTATTTTTAGTAATTACTTCCGTTGTTTCTCTCCCACCCCAACCTCTATAACTTCTCTCTAGCCTTCTCAACCAAACTTCTTATTACCCAAGCCAATTCTGACAGTAATCATCGATGGTCACCTAACCACTAATGGTTTTCCCCTAACCATTGATAGTTACCTAACTATTGATGGATACCTAACCACCGATGATCATATAACTACCAATAGTCTTAACCAACTATCAATGGTCACTATGTGGCAATTTCCAATAAAAAGCTAATTCTACCTATTAGACCCTGACCAAATCCCACTTTTTGATTTTTTTCCTAATCATAGAACATCACCATATTTTTTAAACTATGTCTAATTTATTTATCAGTAATATATAATAATTTATTTTTATAATTAATCAAATTCATTTCTTTTCAATCACTTCTTGTATTACATTTAAATATCCTATATTATTTATGCAAGTAATTTATCTTTCATTTTTAGAACTTAATTGTTTAAAAGTGTGGATTGATAGCCACCAAGAAAGCTTATGCTTTTAAAATCTAGTTCATGCTAGGCAATCCACCATACTACCTAACTAATCAACCATTTATTTAGTGTTTTCTTATCTATAGGTCATCCTCCCCAGACAAAGAATATTGTCCACAATTATCTAGATAAATGCATGCACAACATTTCAAGTTCTACTAACCTCATCTTTCTTGAGTTTCTTCTCTCTTTCTTCTAAGAAAATAATCAAAATTTTACTAAAACACTAAAAATAATTGAAATTTAATAATACATGTGAACCACTACATGCATACTTAAAATAGGTGTCAATATGTTTATATCCAACATCCAATATGATTTAAATATTTTAGGTCTATGATATTTAAGAGGATGGGTTAATTTTAAATATAAAACATAGATTTTGGTTCTAACAACAACTAAATTCAACAATACATGTAAACCATTTAAGGCAAAATGCAAATAGGAAGAGTGATATTTTTTTATTATGCCTAAAATCATTCTCATTTAGAGTGGGTGGCCATACACTCTAATATATTTATGGGATGGATTGATTTATAATATAATTCTTATATCCTATTTCTAAGAATAAATAAATCTAGTAATGCATGTAAGTGATACTTGATTTCACTATAATTAAAATGGTTCACATTTATTGTGGGTATCCACCCACTCTAAGAACATTCACATGTTTGATTAATTTTTAATATGAAACCTAGATATAACAAAAATTTAAATAAAAAATGCATGTAATCCATTATTTACACCATTTTAATAATTCAAGTGTCACTTTTTTCACTATGTATGCAATTGTTCACATTTAGAGCTGGTATCCACCAATTGTAATATCTTTCTTAGGATAGATTCATTTATAATATAAAGCTTAGGTATTAAATGAAACAAAAAATAAATTCAACAATGCATGTGCACCATTGTAATCATAGTGTATATATTTATCAATTTATTTAGAGGGGCAATCACCCATTCTAAATGTGAACATTTGAAGGCATAGTGAAAATATGTGTCCACCATAATAGATGAGAGATGTAAATGATTCAATATAATGATTAATACTTGCTTTTACTATGACATAACTTATTCATATTTATATTGGTATGGTGACCACTTTAATAACATGCACATGTTGTATTGATTTTGAATGTGATTTTTAGATCTACTAACAAAGAAATTTAACAATACATGTGAACTATTGCAGGTAGTGTGAATAGGTGTCAATATGTTTACATAAATCATCCACTATGATTAACACTTCTTATGTATAATATATTTATCAAGATGGTTTTTTTAAATATAAATCATAGCTTTTAGAATAACTAAATTTAACAACACATGTAAACCATTTAAGGCATAATGAAAATAGGAAGAGTAAGATTATTTTACTATGCATATAATCATTATTATTTATAGTGGTTGGATATACAATCTAATATATTTTATTTTAAGGATTAATTTAGAAGATAATGCTTATATATTATTTCTAAAAACAAAAAAAATAATTAATACATGTAAATGACATTTTGCTTTCACTATAAGTAAAATGGTTCACATTTACAATGGCAATCGACCCACTCTAATAAAATTCTTAAGTTTTATTCTTTTTGAATATTATATTTTGATATAATGGAAAATTAAACAAACAATATATGGAATCCATTAACTACACCATTTAAATAGTCAAAATATCACTTTTTTGCCCTATGATTTCAATGGTTCACATTTAGAGTGGATGGCCACCCAATATAAGATATTTTTCAAGATGGATTCATTTAGAATATAACTCTTAGGTCCCATATATAACAAATAATAAATTATAAATGTGAACCATTGTAGTCATAGTGAAAATAAGTGTTAATTGTAGTGGATGAGAGATGTAAATGATTCAATATAAATATTGACACTTATTTTCACTATGACTACAATTGTTACATATTTAGAGTGGGTGGTTTCCCACTCTAATAACATTATCAAGTTGTATTCATTTTGAATATAAAGCTTAGGTATACAAATAATTAAATTTAAAAATACATTTTTTTTTTAATTACAGATAATGCAAAAAAATATTTAATGGATAAGAAACACAAATTCAAATATTCTTTCCCATATTTATAGAATGTTAAAAAGTACAAACTAAATAAAAAATAATTTTATGTAATACCTAGTTTTTTTAAAGTGGGTGGCTACCCATTCTAAATAGATTGACAAATATTTAAACTATGGATATAATGATACGCTGTACTATTGTAATTATTTTATTATATCTAAGCTTCACATTAAAAATATAATTAACCATTGAAAGAAATTATAGTGGGTTGTTACCAATTCTAAATGTGAACACTTGTAGGAACAATGCAAAATAAGTGTCAATTTACCTACTTAAACATTTACATTCCTTGCCCACTATGATTTAGACCCATTTTCATTATGCCTAAAATGGTTCTCATTTAGAGTGGGTGCTCTTCTTAATATATTTCCAAATATATACATTATGAATATAATGGTTCACATTTATTATTGAATTTCATTTATACTAGACCTAAACTTCACATTCAATATGAATCAAACCTATAAAGTTTATTAGAATGCGAGTCCACCCACTCTAAATGTGAACTATTGTATGCATAGTGAAAAATAAGTATCAATCATCTTATTTAAAAATTGACACTCCTCATCCACCATGATTGACACCTATTTTCACTATCTCTACAATGGTTCACATTTAGAGTGGATGGCCACACCCTCTAAATATTTTGACTAATGTGTGTGTGTGTGTGTGTGTGTGTGTGTGTGTGTGTGTGTGTGTGTGTGTGTGTGTGTGTGTGTGTGTGTGTGTGTGTGTGTGTGTGTGTGTGTGTGTGTGTGTGTGTGTGTGTGTGTGTGTGTGTGTGTGTGTGTGTGTGTGTGTGTGTGTGTGTGTGTGTGTGTGTGTGTGTGTGTGTGTGTGTGTGTGTGTGTGTGTGTGTGTGTGTGTGTGTGTGTGTTTGTTTGTTATAACTACAATGGTTCACATTTATTATTGAATTTAATATCTAGTAGACCTAAGTTTCACAATAAAAATGAATCAAACTTGTTAAATTTATTAGAGTTAGTGGCTACCTACTCTAAATGTGAAATATTTTAGGCATAGTGTAAAATAAGTGTTAATCATCATATTAAATAATTTACATCCTTCATACACTATGATTGAAACCTAGTTGTACAATCCCTATAGTGGTTCATATTTAGAGTGGGAGGTTCCCCTATAAACAAGTTGATAAATATATACACTATGAGTATTATGGTTGACATTTATTATTGAATTTAATTATTTTTAGAGTTAAGCTTCACATTAAAAGTGAATATAACTTATGAAATTTATTAGACTAGATGGTCTCCCACTTTAAATGTGAACTAGTATAGGCATAGTTCAAAATAAGTGTCAATTATCCTATTTAATCATTTCCATTCCTCATTCACTATGAATTAACACATATTTGCACTATGTTCAAAATAGTTCACATTTAATGTGGGGAGTTTACCTCTCTAAATATATTGAAAAATAGATACACTAGGTCTACAATGCTTCACATTTATATTTGAATTTATTTTTTAGTAGATATTAAATTTGAATCTAAAATCAATCTAACCTATGAAATTTCTTTAAGTGGGTGGTAACCCACTGTAATGTAATCTATTGAATTCAAAGTGTAAAATAAGTGTCAATCATCCTACCAAAGTATTTATATCCCTCATCCACTAATATTGACACTTATTTTCACTATACGTATAATGGTTTACATTTAGAGTCAATGGTCACCCACTTTAAACAAATTAATAAATATATACACTATGATTACAATGGTACACACATATTAGATTTATTTACTATTATACATTTTATACATAAGACCTAAGCTTTATATTATAAATGAATCCATCCTAAAAAAATGTCTTAGAGTAAGTGTTTGCCCACTCTTAATGAGTGTAGATACTAAAATTAAATATTTATATCATCTTAGTCTTGTACATTTGACAAATATCAATCAGGGATATACCCTTCAGTTTTGTACCTCCCCACTACTGAAAGGCTCACAATCACCATCTTACTATCCCTAAATGCTCATCTTTTAGTCTGATCCATATCATTATTGACATAGGTCCCATGTAATACATAGGAAACTTAAAATCTAATAAACATATTTCACTATCAGTTTCAAATACGTATTTGTTTTTATCCCTCTAAACACTATCATCCATAAAGGGACACTACCATTGATGATATTATCCAGATTCTTATCTAATGTCTAGTTACCAAAAATCATCTAAATCAAAAAATGATCAAAACATATGGGTTGGCCTAATTGTCTTATTCAACCCTACTGTGAGGTATTTTCAAAAGGTGTGGTATAAATATAAGTCTAAGAATTCTCATTACTCATCTAGTAAATACCAAGAAAACACCTACTAAATATAAATTAGTCAAGTACACAAGAACTTTAATCTACCCTATTCATCCCTATTTTCATATCAAGAATAGAAACAATCATATCATAGGTATGAAACATTAAAAGAGTATCCCCTAAGATACATTTAACAAAATAAAAGTTATATCAATTCATACATCTTGATATAAAATATAACACTCTTATGAAAACACTTTCCCACACATAGGGGAGAGTTACATAATTTTAAGGCCCTCCATGGATTATTATCTATATAGGTAGTGTCCATTGATAGAGGATTCTTTGGGGAAGATCAACACCATGGTCCCACTAACCCATTTTACAATAAAACTCATTATAAGGGTGAAAAAGGTTTAAGAACTAGGGTTTTGATCAATCAATGAAGAGTAACAACCAACATACCATATTTGAATACATCAATAGAAAGGTGATAAAAACATCAAAAAATGAATTTGGTCACATCCATATATAATCATTATTATATATTAGACACCCTATATCTAATGGTAGTGTCTATAGCCATATAAGTGCAAATTATAAAATTTGATAATTGATCATGCATGGTTGACACATGTTTTCACTCCATATTTATCTATATTCAGTAAACCAACTAAGTACTGTTATGTATTATTATTTCAATATCATTCAATATTTTTATTTTACTATTTTTATCAATCTTAGTATATAAATTTAAAATAATTTTTATCTTAGTTTTCTATTAATTGGCCTATTAGAGATGAGTTTATCACCTTTGTGTTTGAACTATTTCTATATTATTAACCCTATACATCATTTTGAAAATTTAGGGTTAAAAATTTGGTGAACCCTACCTCTAATTCTTCCATTTTAAACCTATCTTTATCTATGGTTTCAAACCTCATAGGGTTTAAGCTTACTATGATTAATTTTCAGATTTGAAGCTTTACCCTACGGTTTTACACTCACCTTGTTACAATGGTTTAGTTTGTATAGAATTGAATTTTTTTCTTCATTGATTTAAAAAATTTATATTATTAACATATCCATTTTAATTTTTCTCAAATTTTTTATCTACTCGGGTTTGTATACTCAAAAACCTCTTTTTGTTCATGTACATCCTATATGAATGATTTGATTATTTAAATTTACTATTTTAGTAAATATTGACATACAAGGAGAATGGTGTACCTATTTTTTAATTAATTTTTTTGGTTTCATAAAAATTAATGTTTTATTCAAAAAACTCTCTCATATATATAAAACATATTCTTATTTTATAGTAATTGTTGATTTTTTCTTACAAGTATTTAAGGGTTTTGTTTGTGAAACATTCCACATTATTTGACCTATTTATGATTCATAACAACTAAATTTTTCATAGGGTTATCATGTTTATGTTCATATAATAAGAAAATTATTTTTTTCATCCAAATTATGTATAAAATTTTCAAAATATGCAATTTAGTATTTTTAGTACATCTTGGTATACATTGCACAAGGAGTACCTATTTCCCCTATTTTTTGGGGTTTTTCTTATTTTATATTTTTACTAAAATACCTTTCTTATATTTCCAAAAAACCCATAAAATATCATAAAATTTATACATTCTTATTTTGAAAATCCTTACAAAGTTTTCTTTGAGGGTTTCCAACTTTCTAGGGTTTCATATTGCTACATTTATTTTTTCTAGATCTATTTTGTGTGTGGTCATAGTACAAGTGATTTTTATATTATTTTTACCCATGAATTCGTATTATTTATTTTGGGTGTGTTTAAAAAAATTAAAATTGGTAAAAATAAACCTCTTCCTCTTATTAACCTTGAGGGTGATGATTTACATCCCTCTAATCAGGTCCATTTTATCACAACTCCAAGGGGTATGGTATCCCATCCTATTGTATATATACTTCATCAAACCTCTCCACCTCCCACATATCCTTTAAATGATTTGTGTATGCATATTCAATCTAAATTACCTAGGGTTTGTGCTTATGAAGCCCTTAAAGATCAAAACATAATTATGAGAAAGTTAATATAAGAGTTATAAGAGCATAAATGATATTTCAAATCAAATCTTACATCATTGGAAAATTAGATTACATACATAAACAAACCATAATATGATATTATTAATCATTTGTTTTCATCCTCATATTAATAATTTATACACAACAAAGTTTCATATCTAAATGTAAAGCTATAATAGAATACATCTAAAATAAGTTATTCAAAAAATGAACAAAAGGATGATAAGAGTCCAAGTGAAATCCTAAGATAAATTCTCAAAACAAAGGGATCCAACCATATCATATACATCCTCATATATGTTCAAAATACTATTGTGCATATCATATAATACATGGGCATATTTATTATTATCTTGTCTTGAAGATGTGTGTGTGTGTGTGTGTGTGTGTGTGTGTGTGTGTGTGTGTGTGTGTGTGTGTGTGTGTGTGTGTGTGTGTGTGTGTGTGTGTGTGTGTGTGTGTGTGTTTGTGTGTATATGTATATATATATATGTGTGTGTGTATATATATATATATATATATATATATATATATGTATGTATGTATACACACACACACACACACACACACACACACACACACACACACACACACACACACACACACACACACACACACACACACATGTATGTATGTATATATGTATGTTTGTATGTATGTATGTATGTATTATTGGTGATCTTGTCATTGATACATCAATTCAAAAATCCACTCACATTATGAGTACCTTATTGAGACCATCACCCCCTATCTTTTTTGAAAGGAGGACACCTGTATTTGTTTCTAGAAAGTTTGTATTCTAGACTGAATATGAAGAGTTATTTTATCTTGGATTTTTAAAGGCAAATCAATTCTAAAAAAGGAACATGTGATTTGATATATTTGATAATTTTTACGTTTTATGGCTCAAAATTGATAATAATTATCTTCAAGGTGATTAGTTACAGATTCCATAGAAGAAGCTAGGGTTTCTAAGGCACAAACCATAACAGGGTTTACATTTAAAGATTTGCAAGAAAATACTAATAGGAAATTTTATTTCCTTTTAGATTAAATGATCATAAGTCTAACTTCATATTAAGCTTCAAATATGTTTTTTCTTTAAAACATGACCAAATATTAATATAAAACCATGGACTAAACTTAAAACATGATCCGATATTAATTTAAAACTTAAATGACCATTTGTAGATCTAATGATGATCGTTTGCTTAAAGGTTTCAACCCAATGGTGAGAATTAAATCCAAAAACCAAAATGAAGTTAACAGTTGTTAACCAATTAGGATTTGATCCAATGGTGATCATTTGCTCAGATATTTTTAGTCCAATAGTGTGAATTAAATCTGACACCCAAAAGGATGTTAATAGTTGTTAACCAGTTGGGACTTGATCCAATAGTTCACATTGCCTTGAAGGTTCTCAATAAAATGGTGTACATTAAATTGAAGGCCTTAAGATATCCTAATTTTTGTACACATGGAATTCAGTTATTGGGTTAATAAATTTCATTGTTTTAAATTTGATAGGTTTGCTCCCATCATTTGGCATCTATGAGGATGTATTTGATGGGACCAAACCCATCAAATTTAAATTGAGATAGAAATATTTTGTTATCTTAAAATTGATAGATTTGTTCCCATCATTTGACATCTACAAGGACATATTTGATGGGACCAAACCCATCAAATTTAACTTAGATAATTTTTTAAGCCTAATCAAAGGGGTCATTTCTAAAGCCTTTTAAGAAATTCTTAGTTTTATTATGAAGACAAGATTGAGACACAAAAATATTGGCCTAAGTCATTTTTATTAATTAAAAGTGCAAGCATCTTATAGA
Organism: Torreya grandis; assembly: GCA_037957365.1. NCBI lineage: Eukaryota > Viridiplantae > Streptophyta > Pinopsida > Cupressales > Taxaceae > Torreya > Torreya grandis. The sequence continues at coordinate 161,188 of JARHVA010007027.1, forward strand.
ATCCAATGGTGATCACTTGCTCACTATATTTGATCCAATGGTGCACATTAACATGGAAGCCTTAAGATCTCTTGAAGGATCTAATGGTGATCTCTTGCTTGCTAGATTTGATCCAACAGTTTGACAAAATTGAAGACTTTTTAAAGGGAATGAAAATATTGAAACATGACATAATCAATAAGGTCAAAGATCAAGAACCAATCAAATGCAAAGACCTAGATTTAGATTTTCAAAAAAAAATAAAAGGGAATTTTGAAAACCAATAGTCACTCTTCAAATGGCATTTATGAAAAATTGTCATTAAAGGCATGGAGCCCTACCACATAAGCTCCACGTAAGTATGGAGGATCCAAATGAAAGATATCTCATGATTGAAAACACAAGAGATATGATAAGTAATGTTCCATCATATCTAAAGCATGTATGAGATTAAGTTTGGATGTTTTGGTCATTAAAGAAAAAAACCCTAAACCCTCCATAAAGAAGACCAAAGTTAGTTCAAATTGATTAGGTGAAACTTGAGATAATTGTGAACTAAATTTAGAGAAAGTGCTTTGGTAATAACTTTATTATATTTAAAATTACAATATAGTGTTAGCAATGGTAGTGGGTAGGCAATAAATTAAGACTGAAGTATATCTTCATCTAACTCTAGATGGTGAAGGAAGGATCTTTAGAGAAATAGAATTGGAATCAATAGCATTAAATGTACATGAAATCAAGAATTGGTATGAATTATTCTTCTTTGTCTAAGAGTTGTAACCAATTTCTTAAGAAGAAAAGAAGAATGCTTCAGTATACCAAAGATAAAAGGATTTATTATCAATTCAAATGGTAGGAATTCATCATGTAACTACTAAACTAAAGGTAATGCATTGCATCAACCTTCTTGTTCCTTTTTTTTTACTACATAGTAGATGGAGAATGGATTAATCATGAAGGAAATGTCAATAAAGTTGCATGCATATCTCCCATGGCCTTTGAGACTTATTATAAGCTCCCTTTACCTCATGTTGATCTTCCATCTTTGAGAGAATGGAAAAATTCCCAAAACCTAGATTCAGTTCTTTCACCTTGGTTAATCCAATGTTACCATGTTTTTAGGACCCCTAATGGTGAATTTATTATTACCCAATCTAGAGAGGATGTTGGGGTAGTTATGACCTTATTGAACAGAGCCTTTGGTGCCTATTATACAACTTATGTGAGTAAGGTCTAGGTGTCTTATGTCCATTTCATGTTAGAGTGGAACCTAACACCTCCCATTAGAGCCTTAATAAGTTTCTTCTTGGCCAAACAATTTACATGCATCAAGAGAAAGACCTCTAAACATTTATTTATGATAGCTTACCTATTAGACTCATTCCTGGCCTCTATTAATTTCCCTGGCATCTAAAATTGGTCCCCTGATGGTAAGACTACCATTTCCCATCATTACTCCAAGCTACATATTTTCAAATACAAGAATCATATGTAATTCATATGTGATGGTGTCTTCCCATTCATTTTTGAGATAATCACTAATATTCCTATGCTTAGACTTCATCCTCTAATAAAAAAACAAATGGAGACCATAGGGATGTGTGGTTATAACTATATTGCACTATAATAAGGATATAAGGAATCATGATCCAGTCATACAAACTACACATATATGTTCCCAATAAGCTGTCATGTCCCCTTTTTAGAGGACATTAACGAACTTCATGATTAGCCTATTATGCGACCTTCGTAGGCTAATAGGATGGATAGGGGGTCATAATGGAGCTTGGCTTGACTTTGATTCACAGGATTTGCTACATTTGGTTTTCATTTGGGCTCTTTCAGACACATTTGGCCTGAGCTCCTAATTTTTAGGGATATTTGATATGCAGCGGAGCACCTTTATGTGTGTATGGTCATGTGCGGAATCACTCCCTGATTCACCAGCTTCGATCGGTTTGAGGATTTGACGTATGTTGAGGGAGATATTAATATTTGATTGATTTAATCAAATATTAATTATTTGGTCTAATTTTAAATTAGATATTAATTAATTATTAATTAATTATTTGGTCTAATTTTAAATTAGATATTAATTGATTATTAATTATTAATTAATTGGTCTAATTTTAAGACCCAAGTTCTAATTTAAGAAGCCCAAGTTCTAATTTGAGGAATTCTAATTTTAGAACCCCAAGTTCTAATTTGAGGAAATCTAATTTTAGCAAGCACACCTTTGGAAGGGTATAAGAGTTTCTCATGGGAGAGAGTTGGAATTATGCATAGATTATTGATTATTGAAAATTGAAGAAATTCTTCTGTGAAGACTTAGCCAAGGGTTCCAGGATTCCATTGCAGTGGAGAACGTCAACTCTTCATTGTGTGAGATTTAGAGGCTATGAAATATCAGCTGATTTATTGCCAAATTGAGAGATAGCTTCATCTAGAAGTTATCACAGAGGTACAGATTTGAGAGATAGCTTCATCCAAAAGTTATCACAGAATTTCAGGGTTGAGAGATAACTTCACACAGAAGTTATTACAGATATTTCAGGTATTTATCTTTATTTAGTTTTTGATCCAATAAATTATACAAATAGAGATATTCTATATTAGAATAGCATATCTTCAGATTAGGTGGTTCAGCAATCAGGGGTTAAGAACAGACAAGCTGGCAGTCATACTAAGTCCGTACAGGTCCGTACAGATCCACGCAGATACCGACACCGGCAGACAAAGATCCCCAGTGACCGACATCAGCCGTCTGAGGACCGACATCGGCAGATAAGGACCTACAGAGACCGACGTCGATAGTATATCGACTGACGTCGGTGACTGTGTGTTCGACACAGCAGGCCGAGACTTCCAGAATTGCAAGGTTATTCCCAGTTTGCATAATTTCAGGGTTTTAAGACCATATCTGTAATATTCTTTGGTTTGCATAAGAAAGGACATCTATTATAATCAGCTGGATGAATGATAAGATCTGTGATTTCTTTATGCATGTTTGAATCTATTCTGCAAATTGTATCTTGTTCAGAGCTTTATATGTTTCTATATTCCCTGATTGAAGGGGATGTTACAGTTGTTCAGAGCTTTTGTAGGAGAAAAAAGAGCCCCTAAGTAAGGGACATCATAGTGGTATTAGAGCATTTGTAGGAAGAAAAAGAGCCCCTAAGTAAGGGACAACATAGTGGTATCAGAGCCAAATTCCTGCCATCCTATTGGGCACATCAGAGCTAATGTCTTGCCATCCTGTTGGGTAGCTTGGGTATCAGTATGGCTTTAACAGATGTCAAAGATTTGGAAGAAAGAATGCACAATGCGAAGAAGCTAGATAATCAATTCCAGCAAGCAAATGACATTCTAAACACTTTGGAGGAGTTAGAAATTTATTTGAGCAAGGTGGAGCAATTAAATTCTTATGAGATGCAAACATCGTTATCTCCAGCGTTTGATTCATTGGTGAAGCCCCGATTATTGAGACATCATGATGAGGTGGTAAGACTTGCAGCCCTCTCTTGCATTAGTGAAATCATGAGGATCATAGCTGGTTTTGATTTTTATGATGATCAGATTATGAGAGAGGTACTTTATGCCATGGTAAAAAGCTTCGAAAAGTTGGATAACATTAGAGACCCTTATTTCTCAAGGAGGGAAAGATTACTTGAAACATTTGCAAGGTATGGGTTTGAAAACATTATGATGTTAGTAGGTTGTATTGGTGAAATTCACATGATGTTTAAAATATTTTGGAGTATTTTAGACGAGTTTCATTCTAGCAATATATTGGCATCAATGCACTCTATTATGTTCACAATCTTGTTTGAGGAGGAGGATAAAATTTCTAAACTTTTGGCAGAAGATTTATGGTATGTCTGGACAAAAGGGAGAAATGTCTCACCTAGAGCTTGTATGTGGTTAAAGAATTTAATTAATAGGCCCAAGGATCGTAGTGCTTTCCCTATGACATGCAGCCACTTGCATGATGAGTTTGACAGTCATGCTGATCCAGTACAGGGAGATATTAACACATCTTCAGGTAATGATTTATCTACATTATCTTCACAGGTAGGAGTAGTTGAGGATGTTGTGGATGAGCTTTGTCTTAAGGTGAGTCTAACTCAGGAGTTAGACAATGAGGATGAGTCTGATGCTTGCATTCAGAGTGTGGAGGTGTACTCAGATGTTAGTACACTGAGTGTGGGTGATGAGTATGTTTCTATAGCTGCTTATGAGGAGCATGTGGTTGAGGCTCACACACATATTCAGGATATGGGAGTACCTAATTCTGAGGAGTTTGGGATACCAGTGGAGTCGAGTCTCCAGATTGATTCTTCTCACACATTTGATAGTATGGTACAGTTGGTTGTGCCACCGTTACAGAGGGATCAATTATGGGATGGATTAACTCCATCTTTTGTAGATGGAATTTGCAGTTGCCAATTACATAGCCTACAGTATTGACACATCCAGGGCAGTTGTGATTTTAGAGATTGGTTGAGTTGTGTTCACCAATTTGATTATGGGTTCCTCTTTGTTTTACTTCTGATGATATTACAGGTACTCTTATTGATTCACAGCAGTGCAGAGAATAATTACATTTGGGATCTAGGTGGATTGAGTAGTTCATTGTTCCGAGATTGCTTGGGGACAAGCAATTTCAGGAGGGGTGGATTGTCATGTCCCCTTTTTAGAGGACATTGACAAACTTCATGATTAGCCTATTATGCAACCTTCGTAGGCTAATAGGATGGATAGGGGGTCATAATGGAGCTTGGCTTGACTTTGATTCCCAGGATTTTCTACATTTGGTTTTCATTCAGGCTCTTTCAGACACATTTGGCCTGAGCTCCTACTTTTTAGGGATATTTGATATGCAGCGGAGCGCCTTTATGTTGGTATGGTCATGTGCAGAATCACTCCCTGATTCACCAGCTTCGATCGGTTCGAGGATCCGATGTATGTTGAGGGAGATATTAATATTTGATTGATTTAATCAAATATTAATTATTTGGTCTAATTTTAAATTAGATATTAATTAATTATTAATTAATTATTTGGTCTAATTTTAAATTAGATATTAATTGATTATTAATTATTAATTAATTGGTCTAATTTTAAGACCCAAGTTCTAATTTAAGAAGCCCAAGTTCTAATTTGAGGAATTCTAATTTTAGAACCCCAAGTTCTAATTTGAGGAAATCTAATTTTAGCAAGCACACCTTTGGAAGGGTATAAGAGTTTCTCATGGGAGAGAGTTGGAATTATGCATAGATTATTGATTATTGAAAATTGAAGAAATTCTTCTGTGAAGACTGAGCCAAGGGTTCCAGGATTCCATTGCAGTGGAGAATGTCAACTCTTCATTATGTGCAATTTAGAGGCTGTGAAATATCAACTGATTTATTGCCAAATTGAGAGATAGCTTCATCTAGAAGTTATCACAGAGGTACAAATTTGAGAGATAGCTTCATCCAGAAGTTATCATAGAATTTTAGGGTTGAGAGATAACTTCACACAGAAGTTATTACAGATATTTCAGGTATTTATCTTTATTTAGTTTTTGATCCAATAAATTATACAGATAGAGATATTCTATATTAGAATATCATATCTTCAGATCAGGTGGTTCAGTAATTAGGGGTTAAGAACAGACAGGCTGGCAGCCGTACTAAGTCCGTATAGGTCCGTATAGATCCACGCAGATACTGACACTGGCAGACAGAGATCCCCAGTGACCGACATCGGCCGTCTAAGGACCGACGTCGGTAGATAAGGACCTACAGAGACTGATGTCGGTAGTATATCGACCGACGCCGGCGACTGTGTGTTCGACACAGCAGGCCGAGACTTCTAGAATTACAAGTTTATTCCTAGTTCACATAATTTTAGGGTTTTAAGACCATATCTATAATATTCTTTGGTTTGCATAAGAAAGGCCATCTATTGTAATCAACTGGATGAATGATAAGATCTGTGATTTGTCTATGCATGTTTAAATCTATTCTGCAAATTGTATCTTGTTCAGAGCTTTATATGTTTCTATATTCCCTGATTGAAGGGGATATTACAGTTGTTCAGAGCTTTTATAGGAGAAAAAAGAGCCCCTAAGTAAGGGACAACACAGTGGTATTAGAGCATTTGTAGGAAGAAAAAGATCCCCTAAGTAAGGGACAGCACATAAGCTTGCAGACCAAGCTATTTCTTATCAAATCATCTAAGGTATATATTGACACTACAAGAAGAATAAAAAGGCTCAATTTCATCCCTTCCCATTTTACATTGGTAGAATTATAATCAAAGATTGGAAATATCTATAGATAATGGCAGTACATGGGAACTCTTTTGATTTCCAATTAGATGATCTTAAGATGTGGGACCCTAATAATATAGTGGCTAACCATATTCAAGATTGGAAGGTCCCAAAGACTAAGTACAAGAATCAACCAAGTGTGGGAGATGGTATTTACATAGGGGCAAAGAACTTTGAAAAAGTCCTATCTAGGGTTAAAAACTACAACATAACCCTAGAATGTAGGTTGGTCAGGGATAATAAGCCATCAAGAGAAACATAGTAGTTACATCCTTTATAATATCACTTGTTTCCAAGACCATTTGGGACTACATATCAAGAACCACCTGTTGAGGGACAATATTTTGAGCCTTAGTAGGGAGAATTGAAAAATTCATCTTAGATTGAGTAACATGAGGATGGAAAAGGAAAAGGTAAAGCTATAAGTGAAGAGTCCAAGATTGAGCAAACACCTATTGAAAGCCTCCAAATTTAGGAATCCTAAAAAATAGTGGAGAGTTCCCTTGTTAACATCATGACTACTTATGGTTTAGATAAGGAAGAAGACATATCGAAAGAATCAAGCAAGGAATTGGTTTCATTAGACAGTGGAAAGAGACAGGCAAAATTAACCTTAGTTACTCTATCTCTAAGAAAGAAGCTTATGTTAACTTTCACTAACCCTATTATTGAAATAAACCTCTTTAGTGATGAGAATCCTATTTACGAACCAACCATTCCTGATTGGTTTATTTATGAAAAGTTACAAAAAATCCCATCTCTTTTTCCTTCATTGGCTCTGACTCAAATGTACATAGGTGTTTAGGATAATTTTAAGCCATAGATTTAGGATATGTTAAACAAACAAGTAGAGAGAAGCATCCTATTTTTTCACAATAAGGAAAGCTAATGGGTTGGTACCTAATGAACCTCTAGGAGTTCAAATCTAGAGATTGTTAAATAACCATAGGTGAAAGAGTTTGATCCTCAAGTCTAATTTAATCTATAGACATCAACTTTTGAAAGAGTAGTGACCAAGAAAATTATTATTGGTACTGAGGAGTTCACCTTTCATAAGGTAGAGCTATTTATAGGCTTAAATCCTATTCTAGGGTAGGTAGTAAGGGAGCATCCTATTTTTCAAGAGGATGTAGCTAGAGTGGTACTATCCTAATTAACAGTGGCCTTTGATGGATTTAAAGGATTAAAATAGATGATCCTCAACATGGAAATATAAAAGAAAGATTTGGAAGCTCAGGTCTTTTTGAAAATTCCTAAAAATATATTAAAAAAGTTGAATAAATCCTTGATGGATGCATTCAAAAATTTGAAAAGCATTAAGTCTAGATTGAATGCTTTGGACCATCAAGTTGATATGGCACAATACTTAATCACCTAGTGGTATAATTATTAAGCTTAGATGGAGGATCTCATTAAGGTACATAAGATAAAGTATGCCTTGAACTTCAAGATTATCAAACTTAGAAATCTGGACATACTCATGGTAGTTTTGGTAGATAAACAAGGAGATTTTTTGGTCACCTAGAGTATTGATGTTAAGGAATTCATTAAGAGAGACATAGAATTGGTAAAAAAAAATTGAGAAACTTCTAGGAAATCTATTAAATAACCCCTCTCAAACCACTACTTTAGGCCTAATTGATGATGAAAAATTCAAGCAGAGGGTTGATGCCCACATCCAAAGCATCAAAGACAACCAAGGTTATTTATCTAAGGATAACTAGAAAACTCTTGATACCATTACTTTTATAAGGAAGTAAATTTTGAAATCATAATGTGCTAAGGAACTTGTATCTTGGGAAGATAGTGAATTTGACAAGTTAGCAGATAAAGAAGAGGATTATCTAATGAATCCTAGAGTGGATTTTGAGCTGATCAAGGAGAAATACACCAAGGTGAAAGATTTCCTTAGATAGGGATAATTGGAATGAACCACCAATAGAATTCCTAAAATAATATTCTTTTTTAAAAATATATGCTAGTATGTTAGCATATACTCTTTCTTGTCAATTTGGCATGATTTTTTTCACATTATAGCTTTGTATCAAAGATAGCTGTCTTTATCCACTTTTGGATATTTTTCAAAGTTAACCAATTAAACACCTATGTTTCCTATAAATAGGTATATGGTTGCCATTTTTAAGGGAGAGAGTTTTTGAGCAATTGATACCAGGAGCATTTAATATAACTAAGGAATTTTGAAAAGATTGTCTAGATAGTTTTCATTAAATGTGTATTCTCTCTTAATTATAGGGAGTTATCTTGAATTTGAATGATTTTTATTATTTGAGTTACATTATTTCATAGGGATATTACTTTATGATAAATGTTAAATTGAATGTAAAGATATCAAATATACTTCACTTTGTTTGCTTTGTATTTGGATGTACTTAGGTTATTCAGATCATAGTAGCAAACCTTTAAAGTAAATTTGGTTCTTACTTATTATTCATATTTTTTTTGAATTTTGCCTAATTTTTTATTTAATTTGAGCTTATGTTGTTTTATAACATAAATTGGTTTAAATGTGCTCAAATTAATTGGAATTTTTTCATAATATTTGAGATGAAAACCTACAATCATGTTTCTTTCTTCCTTACCCTTCCTTTTTCTTATTTTTATCAAGATTCAATATAGCTTAGAGGTCATTATTAATAATCATTTATTTTACTACTGAATCCTTAGAATTATTAAGTATTCAAATAGTATAGACCCTAGTGGCTATCAACCACTAAATCAAATAAATATTTTGGATAGTTTTCATACTTTACTTCTATTCCACTACAGACAATCACTGAATAGTCACAAACTACAACTCATGCCATGGATTCTCAAAATCCTAAAATGAGAAGTGTTCTTCAACAGTAAGAGAACCTATGGTATAATTAAAAGCATCAACATACCTATATTAAAACATAGGTATAAAAAAGGAAAAATATGGGTAACAAAGAATAAATTAAAGTAAAAATAATTTCAAATGTCAAATCTTGAGAAAGAAAAGATTCAAAAATCAAAGTCAAACCTCAAAAAGGATATAAATCTACCTCTCAATAAGTTTAACCCTAGATTTAGATATGTGTGGATATTTAAGGTTAAGGGGTATTATATTATCTTTTTCATAAGGATGATAAACTTACCTAATGATCAGGTCAGTTAATAAAAACTTATAAAAATGATATTGTAAATTTTTATAACTAAGATTACTAAAAATAGTAAAATAAAAATATTAATTTTAATAGATATTGTATTGAATAGGCAATAAGTAATAATGTTTTTTCTTTCATAACATACCCTAATTTCATTAATGAAATCAAGGAACCTCTTTTTCTTATGGAGTTTAGTCTTAATCTTAATGGAGTTTAGTGGTTCTTGTTTGTTTAGATTGCTGTATCTAGTGAAAAAAAGTTTCTATATGTAAAATTTTGAATTATGTATATGCCTCATTATTTTTATCAAGTCTAGATGATGAATCTTCATTATAAACACTTGGTCCAAAAATCACATTTAAAACTTCAATTTATATAAATATATAAATTTGATTAAGTTTAAAAGATCATTATTATTTTAAAACATGTTTGAAAATACTTTAAAATATTTTTAGGAAAATTTGACTTATATTTTTATAGGTTATCTAATTATTTCTTAGGATTTTTATATTTTTGCCTTAACATTCTAGTCAATTTTCTCATTATTCCAAGATTAATTAGCTAAGGGTTCATTAAATTTATTTTTTTATTCACTAAATTTGTTATATTTATGTTTAATTTTGATTAAAATCAACTAAGTTCTTATATTATTTCATTAATAGACTTAGGCCTCTATATTTGCTTACTTATCTACCATTTACTTTCATTTTTAGCTTTTACTTATAGTTTTTTATTCAAATTCACACTTTAATTACTATCTAATTTTCTATAGGCTTCAAGTCAGAATGGAACTTCCACTTGTATAATTTCCACTTACTCAAAAATATTTAGACTTAGCCAATTCTAAAAGTGAAACATTATCCCATGAAAGTCAGATGATATGCCACTTGTCACATTTCTACATCCCTAAAGCATCTCATGTACTCAAGTTTTCAAGGTTTTTGACTACTAGGGATGATGTCATCTATCAAAATCTTGGGTGCCCCACCAAAAATATATTCTATTCAAGTCCCAAATCTTCCATGTAAATGAGATGATGATACATGACATGATCATATCTTCCTAGGTCCCTAGGATGGTTTTTACATGGTAAATTAGGTAGTAATCTCTCTAAGTGAATGGGATGCTACCACATGGAAACATCTCACTTCTATGTGCCCTTAGTTCAATCTAAGTAATCAGATGGATTAGAGATCAAGTGAATTCTTGAGATGAGACCACATGTCAAAATATCGAGGCTCTAAAGAATTCAATATGTAATGAACATTGGGATAGGAATTATAGATCCTCAAGTGAGAAAGATCATGGCACTTATTGAAATATCATATCACTGAATTTGGAGACTAGCTAGAGGACATAGAGGTGGAAGGGGGAATCCTCACTAGTTGATCCATTCCCTTTTCTTCCTGGATTTGGTGTGTTCTAACTAGACCACCAATAAATAATTAGTTGGTTTACTATGCTCATGAATGATTAATCTAGAATAGGATATAATTGGACTAGAATATGATGTTAGAGAATTCATTAGATTTTGGTAATATTATCTGTGTCATAAAATACTTGCATCATATTTGGATAGCTACATTGATGTAGGTTTCTAAATTTGATGTAGGTATCCTACACAAAATATTGACTAGATCTAGATGCATCTAACTAGAGACTACTAATAATTATGTCACTTTATTCTGATGTGTACAAATCAAACAAGGCTATAATTCTTTATCAAATGATCAAACCCTATCTACCTTACCCTTAGAGTGATTGTGAAAAAAATGGGTTAGAGGGACCATGATGTCAAGCTACCCCAAAGACCCTTATGCCAATGGGTGTTGCCTACATAGCCAATAATCTAAATATGACCTCATACTAATGTAATTCTCTTCTATGTGTTTGATTGTTTATGCATAATAATATGATGTTTGATAAGTAATGGCATGTGGTGACCTATCTTGTAACATGGAAAATATGGCTCATTAACTACTCTTCAAATGCTTTAGACCTATGAAAATATTTATCCTATGATTGATATATAAATAGGGATGAATAGGGATGGTTTGCTCACTTGAATTCTTTATTTATTTATTTTTGGTATCTTTTCTTGTGATTTTGTAGTGTTTTATATGTGAGAAATTAAAGAGGGTTGATATTTTATTTATACCAATCCCTTTTATAAATATCTCACATAAAGCAATTAGGCTAATATTTAGGATATGTTTCATTTTCATATTGGATGACTTTTAGGTAGTAGACACTTTGTACTAAAGGTGGACATTTTCATTGATGTAGGTGTCTATTTAGGATGCAACTGCCTAGGAATCTATAAAATAGGTACAAGTCTAAAACTAGTAGTGAAGGATAACCATTAGGTTTGGATCTTTTTTCACAATATATAAGGCCTAGTAATTTGAATAATAATGTCTAGACTAAGAGAGAATAAATTAGGCATAAAGAGATGGTGAACATGATCCTTTTAGTAACATGTAGGTTTATAATGAAATATATAACCATAATTGATATTTTACAAATGTACAAGAATAGAGTACTACATAACTCGTATTTTAGTATATAAATTCTTCCCACCCTTAATCTAGTAATAAAACAACTAGTTTAAAGTAAATAAATGCATACCTAAGTGTGTATAACACATCTTGTATTTGTGTGATCACATATTGAGTGATTTTTTGGTGACTAACCTAAAAAAATGATGATGTTACAGTATATAATCAATGTATGAAATATGAAACTGAAATAATTTTAATTCTTGAAATTATAAATAGAAAGGTTAGGAGTACTCTTATGTTTTTATGCAACCATCTTGACTTTTATTAGTTTGATTTGAAAGGATGCCTCATTATGAAACATTAAATATGATATTAAGACAAATATGAGCGTACAAGTGTATAAATATAGAGATTGGAGGACACATGCCCTCAACCTTGATGTGAAGGTGAGTTGAAACATGTCCATTGAGCTTGTTTCATCTCAATCATGCAAACTAAATATATGCATGATCTGCTAAGTGTGAGTAATTTAATAAAATCACAAGATATATGTAGTGAGGGTGGATGATTTAATCAAATCCAAAGTACAATTCTTGAAAATTTAGATGATTTAATGAAGTCTAACTTATAATATTGGTAATATTGATCTATTTAATCAGTTCAACTTTTCAAATTGAACCAAATACTACATTAGATTGGCTCAATAACAATCCATAAAACTCCAAATTAGTATAATGATAGTCCATAACAATATTTGAATTCTAAAAATGATTTTATTTGGTAATTTTTAAGATCTATAAATGGTTTGATTTGGTAATTTTAAATTTCCCTTTGCATGTCATATACACCTCATATATGTCTCAAGATGAAATTTGGGTATATTAATAGTATCAATTATAGAATGTTACCAAAAATGTGTATTTGAATAATATATTGTGAACTTTGGTGAATATGAAATTGATTCAAGTGTGAAGGACATGTTTATATAACATGCCTACACTATAATCTATATAATTTGAGAAATGATGTAAAATGTGGAGAAATGTTTTTCATAACATGCCCCCACTATAATATGAAGAATCTAAAAACTGGTTTCAAGTGTGGAGAACATGTTTACATAATGTGCTGATAATGTAATATAAAACTATGAAAGTGTGGAATCCATGCCTTTATAACATTACCTTCATGATATTACCCATTTTGAGGTGAGGGTAATTATAATCTAGTATTCACATTACCACAAAAGGATAAAATAATTGTATAGGTTGTTTATGGATCATGTAACATATAGGGGTAACTTATCTAGTTAGATATAACATTGAATCATGTAGTATGTGATCACATCAAGTCTTGATATGAATGATATAGATCATGGAAATGTCCAAAGATTAATATTACAAGATCAAAACATAATAAAACTCAAAATTAAATCAAGATGAAATGGTCTAAGGTGACCTCATACAAGGGGCATGTTAAAATGCCACACAATTGAAGGGACATGACTTAGTCAAATGTCCATAAATAATAGAATGACATATTCAAATGTCCACATACAAAAAATAAATGACATATTAAAATTTAAAAATAGGCAAACATGACACAAGGGGCATAATAAATGGAGCATATTCAAATTCTCCAATAGGTAATACAATATAAGACAATAACAAAAAAGTAAAATAAATAAGCAACATTAACATAGCATACTAGTCCTAAACATATGTGTTTACAAGGAATGTTAAGTACATATCATATCATGTAAAATTTGAAAAGTATAATCATGGATAGAGGCATGTATAAATATATAATATCAAACACGATAATGGAAAGTGATCATATAATAGTGTAACTTGGGTGTATTGATTAAATAAGTAGATGCACCCAATGTAATTAGGATGTGATAGATGTATATTATTACATATGTATGTCAATATATCACGAACTTGGATATGGATGTATCACTAAAATTAATCATGAAACATAGGTGTATATCAAAATGAATGATATGTTATCTACTAACATGTAAAAAATAACATATGTGTAATAAGTAGTACAAATAAGAACACGTTGAATAATTTTAGTAGTTTTAAATTTATTTGAATTTTTTTGGTATTTCAAAATAATTTATTTTTATTTTTCATAATATTTTATGTTTTCAACCTTAGGTTGTAGCATTTGTATTTTTTGGAACATGGTTGAATAGGTGAAAATAGTGTGTTTCATGTTCTTCCTCATAATTTATATGTGAATTCAAAAAATGGTTACCATCATGTGGTATATGGATTAATTTTCCATCATGATAAAAGGAGATACCTTGTTGACTTTGGTATATTTTTTATTCAATTTGGTATAACCAAAGGGATCCCAATGTGAATGCATATTGATATATTTTTGGCATAACCCAAATAAAAATTTCAATCACATTAAGACCATAATAAATTGGTATTATTATGTTTTCCAAGGAGTCTTTACAACATCCATTATGTTGTCACTTTAGGATCGTAACAAATTGGTATTATTATGTTTCCCAAAGATTATTTCTAGCATACATTAGGCTATAATCCTTTTATATCAAGTCCAATTTGTTGATAACTTGCATTGTAAGTGGTTTTTGCTTATGTAGGATGAACATGGTTATGGAAAAATTAAGCACCACCCATGAATAATTTGATCATTAGATCTTGTTAACATGGATGATTTTTGAGTTTCTGAACTTGAGGTGTTTTTTGTGGATGTACATTTTTTTACCTACATTTTTATATATAATAATTATTTGAGTATGATAAGTTTGTATAATAGTAAGGTAATAAATTAATTTAGTAATGTAGTAATAATGAGGCAATTAATGTATGCCATGGAATCCATTTATAAATATGAAATCTTGAATATAACGATCATTTGGTAATGGAACTTATGGTTTTGTTTCTATCACTAAAACTAATAGATATATGTATACATATCACATGTATTTATCTGATACACACACACACACACACACACACACACACAGATATATATACATACATATATATATATATATATATATGTATGTATATACATATATATATATACATACATATATATATATATATATACATATACATATATATATATATACATATATATATATACATATATACATATATATATATACATATATATATACATATATATATACATATATATATATATGTATATGTTTATATATATATATATGTATATATATATATATGTATATATGTATATATATATATATATACATATATACATATATATATATATACACATATATATATATACATATACATATATATATACATATACATATATATATACATATACATATATATATACATACATATATATATATATATATATATATATATATATATGTTAGTGTTAGTTTTGGTACCAAATATGCTTTATGAATGTGCTATTAGGTTTTATCAAATGTGTCTCCATGTCTCCTCCATGTTTCCATCTATAAATATCATGGTCAACAAATGGTTACTTGATAGGATAGAGGGTACACTAAGAGTAATTATTCAACTAGTGGTTGAATTATGTGAAGGTCGATGGACCACATATTCCTTAAAAAGAGTAGCATGGTGTGTATTAACCCTCTTATAATATATATATATATATATATATATATATATATATCTGTGTATGTATGTATGTAAAATAGATATGGATGTATCTTTATATAATGAAATGACCCCATGATTTGTAAGTTGTGTAAGTTTATACTTGAGAGAAAAATAATCATTATCTCGATGTTTGTTAATACCATGATAGGTGAAATAGGATTGTATGTTTACCTTTTCAAGTTTGTTTTATAGATGGTAGTAATTAGGAGGAATTTTTATCATATGTTTATCTAATAGTGAATGCAATATATCATGGGGTCTATCTCATAACCAATCCAAATGAAGTTTTTGTCTTTTAGTGGAGGTAAAAGGTTTGACTATAGGAGGCACTCTATATGTGTATTTTTTTGGTCAATGTAAAAATTTTACTATTTTCTTTTTGGTAGTTATATTTAGATTTTGATAATATATTTTAAGAGGTTATTAATTATTCTTGGTTTGTTTCTTTAATTTAGGAAAAAAATTGTAACATGTTTGCCATTTGGTGGAAAATAGGTATCTTTTTTTATATTAGTTAAAGCAAATGTATATTTATGCACATCCCAAAATAAAAATTTTGAATGAAGAAAAAGGCTTATGTAATTATCTTTCTCTATGTGGATTAAAAAGGCACCTGCTAAATATGAATTGTACTTTTGAATTTTAGGGGGTGTAATTTAAAGAATACAATATATCCTTAAATCTAATGACATAGCCTTGAATGGATTCATCCTTATTTTGAGTTATGACATGAAAATTTTCCAATGGTAGTTTATGTAATGTGTGCTTATGTAAATTATTTAAAAATGCATCCTTAATTTTTTAAATGTTGATAAGGAACCATTTGGGAGTGTATAGAAAAAATTGAAAGCCTCTTGAGTTAAAACTCAATAGAAGGCCTTTAATAAAAATCATCCATAGTTATCCCAATGTTCAAAGGAGGGTATATATTATTTCAAATGATTTTCAGTATCTCCTTTTCCATTAAATGAAGATAAAATAGGCGTGATACATGTGGAAGGGTATGGATGATCAAAACGATCTCTAGTAAGGGGTTGGTCCTATAATATATTATAATTAAAAGTAGCCTCATGGGAGGAAACTTGTAACTTAATAATTTTATTTTATTTTTTAAATTTTCCATGGTAGTCATGAGATTTAACATATCACTAGGAGTTATTGGAAAAGAGGTTAAATAATTTATTAGAGGTTGTAATTTTCTATCCATATGGAATGTAGGAATAATAGGCTCTTTCATACCTTCATTTTATTTTAAGATAGGATCATCATGTGGTTTGTAAAAATTAAGTAGAGGATTTTCTTACTAAATAATCAACTATATCATCTTGAATGTCATGAAGGTTAATGCCACTGTATTGGGTATTTTTAATTTCTTGGAATAAAAGAGGACTAAGAGATGTGGTTTCACTTTTTAGATCTAAATTTGAAACATTATTTTAAGTATAAAATGAAAAGGAGTGATAAGGAAGAACATTTTATGTTTAATTTATAATAGAACAAAAAGAATGCAAGCCTCATTATCAATTTTGAGTTCACCAAATGTTTGACCCTAAATTTAGATATGTGTGGTACCTAGGGTTAATGGGTATTATAATATGTTTTTCAAAAGTATGATGAACTAACCTATGAATAGGATAATCAATAAAAACTTAAATAAATAATATTATGTAGTTATACAACTGATATTGCTAAAAATAGTAAAGTAGAACTATTGATAGGTATTGCAATGATTAGGAAAAAATGAATACTTAGTTGGTTTACTATTCTCATGTAGGTATTATATTGAATAAGTTGGAATATTATCTTAGAATATTAATTATATTCTATGAATATTATTTTGATGGCCTCAGATGCTTACATTATATTTGGATGGCTACATTGATGTAGGTGTCTAAATTTAACATAGGTGTCTTATATGAAATATTGACTAGTTCTAGATGTGACCAAATATATACTTATAGGTTTTCTATAACCTTTAGTATGATGTATATATATTTCATGCACATTATATCACTGTTCTTCAAATTAGCAAACCCTAGCTTCCTCACCCTTGGCATAATTGTGAGAAAAATGGGTTAGTCAGCTCATGGTGTTGAGTCACCCCAAGGACCTCTATATCAATAGGTGTTATATACATACATATATATACATACATACACACACACACACACACACACACACACACACACACACACACACACACACACACACACACATATCTATATATATATATATATATATAAATATATATATATAAATATATATATATAGGGCCTCATACTTATGTTTTTATCCCCTAAATTCTAGATTGTATGTGGACAAGCATACAATGTGTGATAAACAATGGGATGTAGTGATTTATCTTGTAATTTGGAGAATATGACTCATGAATTACTATTTGAATGCTTTAGACATATGGGAGTTATACTCCTATGATTTATATATAAATAGGGATGAATAGGGAATGTTTTCTCAATTTAATTCTTCATTAAGTGATTCTTGGTAGGTTACCTCATGAGATCCTAGTATTTGTTAGGTGAGGAATGAATGAGCATTGATATTACACACACACACACACACGCACACGCACACGCACACGCACACGCGCACGCGCATGCGCGCACACACACACACACACACACACACACACACACACACACACACACACACACACACCAATTTTTTTATAATATGTCACACTAAATTATTTAGTCTAACCTTTAGGACATATTTATTTTTAAATTTGGATTAATAATGGGCATTGGACACTTTGTAGTAAATGTGGACACTTGCATCAACACAAATGTCTATTTGTTATGCAAGTGTCTAGAAAGCTAGAAAATAAGTACAAGTCTAAAAATATTAGTAATGATAATGATTAGGTTTAGATATTTTTACATATTATAGAAGGAATGGTCATTATAATAACAATGGCTAGAATAAGATATAATTTATTAGGTACAAAGAGATTTTGAATATGAGACTTTTGGAAAATGGAAGTTATATAACTAAGAATAATATCCATGATGGATATTTTCAAAGTGTAAAATAATAGAGTACTACATAAATAATATTTTGGTATCTAAACAATAATGGTACTCAGCTTTAAAACAATGTGATTTTGGAAATCAATATTTATAACATTTTGGTTATCATGATCAAAGGATTTGGGAAACATGCACAAGGCATCATGATCAAGGATTGGGATATATTATAAATACTAATGAAAATAATTTAAATATTAATATTAATTTTATTAATACAAAATAAAAATAACCTACAAATGGAAACATATCAAAGGAAAATGCACAAATAAAATAATAAAATAAAAACTTGGAACAAGAATGGTTATGAAAGGAACATTTACAAAATGTAATGTTACATAAAGAGAAATGGGAAGATCAAATGTTTAAATTAGGATTCCAAACATAATTTTAAAAATAAAGATTCACTTTACAAACCTAAAATTTTAAATGTGGTTACAAAGGGTGAAACTACAATCCATTCCTCATATCAAAACCATTCTACTCTCATTTCTCAAATAAATGGTAAATAATATTTAGATGAACAATTCAATAAAATATGTTTTGATCCATTAATTTAATTATCATATAATATATTCATACCTATATGACCTATTACATATTGGTCTAATTCACCACCAATAGATGTGAAACAAAAATTATGTAAATGAAAACAAAAAATTCCAAGTAAAAACTTATTAAAACAACATGATACACTTTATGTTTCTATTATTCACAAATATGGAATATTTATTTCAACATATAAAGTCCTCATATTGAGATAATTTGATAGCTTAAACACTCGAAAATATTAAAAAAATATATTAAAAATCAATTATTCCAAAAATACAAAAACATTCAAATAATTTTAAAAAATAAAGATATCCATCTTTCCCATATTTTATTAGGTCTTTGGTGTCTACTTTTTTATTTTATTAGATAACATAGAATTTAATTTATATAAACACATATTTCATTCACTTTTAAGTGTGATACATGGATACCCAAACACATGATCTATGCATTTCTATAAGTTGGACCTTTCCTTTATTTATGTCATATAATACATTGGGGGAATATGCTTCTTTGATCATAATTAAATAGGTTACATATCCTTTATGATCATTTATATATTATATTTTTTTTATATTATATTTTAACTCTCACACATGTTTGTATCCATGCTCATATCTTTCATAGTGTACTTGATATGTCATACTACATGGCATTTTTACTAACACATTTATGTAGGGGCTAGTATAGTATGTATATGTTGGTTACTTCTACTTCATTTATTTTTCAATTCATTAAGTGTATTAAATTACTTTTTATTATTTTGATTATACAACATTTTAATATATTCCTTTCCTTTTGGTCTATGTGCCATTGTATGTTGTTTGTACATTTGAATATGTTATTCCATTATGATTAGACATTTAAATATGTCATTCATTTTGATTATACAAAATTTAAACATGCCCATTGTATGATGTCTCCTTGGACCAATATTTTGCATTACATTGAGTACTCTTATGTGTATGCTTGATTGTTTGTGATCTTATACTTTTACTCTCGATACATTATCATGATTATATCATAGAATATTTTTGAAAACTCTCACCCAAGGTCAAATCTACAAACCATTACCATAGTAAAATCCATTGATGCATCACTAAAACATTATCTCCATCTATTATACATAATTATATCATACAATGAGAAATACCCTATGTCTCCATATGAATAAGCTCACCTTGCATGTGAATGTCAAGGTTAATAGGTATATATATATATATAGGGAGAGGATAGGTGAATGCTAACCATACCATGCATGTGGGTATAACTTCCAAAAATAGGTGAAATAAAGGCACCAATATAAAATCCTCATACATGTGGGATAAAATTTTCCAATGTGCACAAAAAACACCTAAGATAAAATCAAATGTGTAGGAAAATCCATGAAAGGAAAAAGTATACATTAACCCCCACTTAAGCATATTTATGTAGGTAGAGGAAATGATTCTAGGAAAAAATCTTGATGAGTTACCCATTTAAAAAACACAAAAGGATGTAGTGTGAACCAATGTGTCCCTATGGACACCAATCTATATTGATAGAATACAAATATGTTGAGTGTAGGGTAAATTTTAGTGGCCTATATAGAAATGAACTTGGACTTTTTTGGAGAATTTATAAGTACGTGTTTAAAATTTTTGGTGAAATTTAATGGATAAAGTTTAGGTATGCAGGCAAATGGAAATGATAAACGTAACTTGACATAAAAAGTATGTTGACATGAAATTATATGAAAAACTCAAAGATGGGTGGCAGCTATGCTAATATGATTTTGAAATTTATTTATTAAATGATTATATATTACATATAATGGAAAATAATCTCATATTGAATTTTGATAGAGTGGAAAATTATATTTATATGCATGAGATTGATTTAAATAATAGGTGAGTTGACCTATAAAATTAACTTACACCTAGATAATTTAGGAAAATTCACATTATTCACCACCCAATAAAATAGCCAAATGGAAAGTCATAAAACCAATTTTTTCATGAACTAATGAATAATATCAACTAAATTTTACCTTCCTCAAGTTTTTATAATGTCCAACTTGAAGTAGGAATAGTGTTGAGTATGAGGATCACTCAACATGAACACTTCACTTTAGAATACCGAGTAGAATGATGAAATTAGGGAAGAATTACCTGAACACCCTCCCTTAATGATAAACTAAGATAATATGGTATTGAAAGTCTATAAATAAGTGGATTGAAAATGGTGAGAAGTGTGCAAAGTGAGGATGACACACTGGTGTCACTATATAAAAGGTCACCAAGAATGCCAATAAGATACAACAATCATAATATGGGTTCTAATAAATAAAGTACCTAAATAAGATACCCATGTACAAAACATAAATATAGAAAACACTAAAAAAAGTATAAAATGTGGAAGGAATGTGCAATCAAAGACTATATTAGATGGGTTGAAAAACCATCACTGAAGTAGGTGTAAAGGATTATTAACACCAAAATAAGTAATATATATTCACATACACCCCCATAATCCTTAATGGGTGGAGTGGGTGAAAAAATATATTTGAGTGGGTTGTGTATACTATTCAAGCATGTATAAATTAATATTGCATGTACTAAAATACCTCTATGACAAGTTGAAGGAGACTGTCAAACTATAAAAGAAGACAATATGACATTAGGATTCACATAAACAACTAAACTTAAATATATATGATACTTTTAGCTATCTAAAAATTGGTGTCAAAAATATAGATCAAATATATCTAAAAAAGATGTTGCTAGTGTTAATAGGAGAGCCTAACAAATAAAATAGTAAAGGGTGCACAAAGTAACATACACATGCACAAAGGTAGTCTAGGATATAAAAAAAAACCCCAATGACACTTTATAATTTAGTGTGAGTACAATTTATCCCCAAAAATACCAAATGAAAACAAGGAGGATAATGTATACACTAAAATAGCTCCAAACAAGTAGACCGACAACCTATCAAATAATTATTCACAAATCATTATAGATGATCCAAAAAACAATAGAGTATAAAGTGGATGAAGATTCAAAATTCCACATACACATGAATTTAGACATGAATAAAGTAATAAACCCCCATGGTTATTGTATTACTCCTTTACCTCTCAAATTTGACAATTTATAATTAGAAAAGTTTATAAAACTCTCAAGAAAATGGCCTTAGTGGTGATGGAAGGGTCAATCAATTGAAATAGTGAAAAGGTGACTAGAATAAAACACATAAATTTATAAAGATAGACAATGATAAATTAGATAAAATGTGTTTTACAAAATAAATTACACCAATAAATGAAAATAAAAAACATACACTTTTGAAAAAACCCTCAATTTTGAGTTATCGATAAAAAGATTTAGTTTTTATAAATTTCACCATCATAAATGGGTCAAAAAATAAAATTTCAAAAAAAATATTAAGTTATTATATAAAAAAAATTCTTAGAGGGATAAACGTACTTTTAAAGGGCTTAAAGTTAAGCCTCCACAAGTAGGAATAAAAAATTAAGCATCCCTATGTGACCATACCATATGATCAAATGGATAAGAATGAAGATGAGTGTCCTAAAATTTTGATTAACTTTATTGATTTGGGATTGATATCATCCAAATAATAGAGGGAATATTTATATGAATAGTTCCCACTTTTGTCAGTAATAAATTTAGACTCTCTTGGCTATCACCTTGTTGTTCACTATGCAGAATTTGTCATAGACATACCTATCACGAAAGAAATATGGGACAAAAATTTTCATTACACTAGGGCAAGGAAATTTTTTAGTCAGTTTAGTCAAATAGACCCACCCGTACAAAAGATAAATTCCTCCAAAATCTAGATAAAAAAAACTAACATTATACTATAGAGAAAAAAAATAGGTGCCCATAGAAAAGACATAAAGCTTCAATGACAACACAAAGGTACGAGAAAGAAACCAAATAATAAATAATGTATGTAATAATATAGCCTATAAGAAAATATAAAACTTGCCAAAAAACCAAAATTTGACCATGCTATAGCCTACAACCAAACACAAAATTACATAAAGAAAATAGTGTTTTCTAGGAAAAAATATTTCTTTGAATATGGAATCCTCCATAGTGGAAAAAAAAGGATGTGTCTGTGTGTGTGTGTGTGTGTGTGTGTGGGTGTGTGTGTGTGGGTGTGGGTGTGGGTGTGTGTGTGTAATAACGTAAATTTCAATACAATTATCCAGAAGGCCGAACTAAGAAGGATCAAAATTTATAAATAATAGTAAAAATTTGATCTAGATCTTATAAATAAAAAAATTAAAATAAATCAAACTAGACTAGTGGATAATTTTTAGTGGAGTGTGTTCATGAAGTTGTGGGTACTATTTTCCAATAAGACTCTAAATTTTTGATACCATGAAATAGTTTATAAAAATGTCACCTAATGTCAAATCTACAAACCATTTCCATAGTAGAAACCATTGATTCATCACTTAAACAATATCTCAGTCTATTATACACAAGCAAATAATATAATGACAAATCCTTTATGTCTCCATATGAATATCTCACATTTAATGTGAATTTATATGTGAAAAGGTACATGTATAGGTGGAAGATAGATGAATCCCAACCACTTCCTACATATGGGACTAACTTCCCTAACATAGGTGTAAGAAGGTAATTAAGCCAACATCCTCATACATATGAGATAAACTTCCCCAATATACATAAACAAAACACCTAAGCAAGACAAAAAAAAATATGTATTAAAAAACATGAAAGTAAATATCCTAAACTAACATATCATGCATTATAGGACTTGGTGTAATCACATACTATGATCCTAATTAATATATATAATTTGACATGTTATCCATATATGTTACATGATTCATACATAGATTACACATTTACCTTCTCCTTTTGAAGTAAGGTGCCTACCAAATTATATTTCTCTCACATTAAAATGAGAGAAATATTAGTGGGGCATGTCATATAAGCATGACTTTCACATTTTCCATAGTTTTAAACTTTAGTGGGGGCATATCTTAAAAATGTGGCCTACACACTTATACACATTCTTAGTTTATATATTTTAGCAGGGGCATTTTATAAAAAAATAACCTCCAAACTTTTAAACTTACTCCAAATATCCATATTTCATTGAGGGAATGTCATAATAACATGACCATCATAATTACACAAAATCCAATTCAGTTCCATGATTTATATATACACTTGAGTCAGAATCATGTACATTGCACCAATTTTTTCATATATTTGAAATAAATTTTTCATATCTAAGATACACATACTCTATATGATACATATTAAAGGTGCATATTCCATGTTATTGAGCCAAATATTTTAAATCTTACTAATTATACTACTCACTAAGACAAATTAATTACAACAGGATGTATTGTTATCGAGCCTTTTTTGTTGCAATAACAATTTTATTTTGTAAATTGAAGTGATTAAATCATTAAACCTCATTATATTTATATATTAGAGTGATTAAATTACTCAATATCTCTATATTTATATGATGAGTTGATTAAATCATTCGCTTTCTTTATATTATATATATTCATACTTGAGTTATGAAATTGAGATATAATGATGTCAATGTCCATGTCATAACTCATCCTTAAACTAGATTATGGGCGTAATACATTATAATATCCCTCTTCAAATATTTAAGGTTTATTTATAAACCTTATCTAGCTCTAATGATTCATAAGGAAGTAATTTTACCAAGTCAAAACATCAAGAGACAACATGGTTGCATCGACACACATGTATACTCCTTCATTTCTCTCTTTATTTTCAAACATTACAATTGTTTAAAATTTCAAATTATGTTCATTGATTTATAATTTAACACACTCTTGGATATAATTCATACACTAAAAAATCACTCAAAGTGGGTTCAAGCAAAGTTAAGGTGTGTTTTACACACCTAAGCACACATTTAATTCCTTTAAACTACTAATTTCATCCTTATGAATTAGTAGATTAAAAGGGTAAATGTGGATACTATTCTTAAATATGTTTATCATTTAAATCTTGTACATTTTATAAATATAAATCAAGTCTATACCCTTCATTTCTAGACATTTTGTTGTCAAAAGGCTTACATTCACCATCTCTCTTTACATAAATACTTATCTCTTAGTCCAATCCATATCATTATGATGACCCAAGTCCTATGTACTACACAAACAACTTGAAACATCATAAACATATTTTATTATTAGTTTTATATATATATACACACACACACACACACACACACACACACACACACTTATTTTCTATCCCTTTAAACAATATTGGCCACAAAGGGGCACTATTATCAATAGTAGAATCTAGATCTTTATCTAGTTTTCAATACCTAAAATTCATCCATATTACAAAATTATCAAAACCATTAGGTCATCCTAATTGTCTTATTGAACCCTACCATAATATATTTTTAAAAATTTTGGTCTAAATACAAGTATAAACCTTCTCATTCTTCATTTAGTTGATACTAAGAAAAAACCTATTAAATCTAAATCAATCAATTTTGTAAGCATTCTACTATGCCATATTCATCCCTATTTTAATAACAATTAGAGGATGAATCATGTCATGGGTTTGAATCATTAATAAACCAACCCATGGGAGATATTTTTTAGATTATAAGATAGATCACTACATTATCTTCATATAGCATATTATACCTTTTTTCACACTTTCCCATATACAAGGGATAATTATATAAGTTTGGGGCCCTTCTTGGAGTATTGGCTATATATTATCACCCATTGACAAAGGTTTCTTTTTCTAAACTCAATGTAATGAGCTACTAACCTATTTTTATAAAAACTAATTTGAAGGGTGAAGAGGATGAAGAGCTAGGGTTTTGATCAATCAATGAAGATAGATGAACTATATCTTGGATCTAAATACATTAGTAGAAAGGTGAAAAAAACTTATAATAATGAAGTTCTTCAAGTCATTATTTTATAATGGACACCTTTGTTACATTTAGACATTAGCATAAATTATAATGCCTAGATCTGATGGTAGTGTCCATGGATATATAAGTATAATTTATAGAATTTGATAACTGCTCTAGAATATTGATCCTATATAATTTAAAATTATTTCTAATCCAAATTTGTCTATGCACAATAAACTAACTAAATACCATTGTTTCTTATTTATTGTAACATATTTGAATAACTATACTTTATTATTTTTAGTAATCTCAGTTGTATAAATTCATAATATTATTTATCGAGGTTTTTAATTAAGTGGTCTACTGTAGATTAATTTATCACTCTTTTTCATAAATATTTATATATTCTTAACCCTATACACCATTTTTAAAATTTAGGGTTGAACAATGAAATTGATTGCAAGCTTAGTATAAATAATATCACTCATTACATTTTTACTATGCCTTAAATGGATTACGTGTATCATTAAATGTTTTTGTTAAACCTAAAACGTAAGTTTTACATTCAAAATGATCTATCATAGGAAATATCTTAGACATAATAATATATGGTTTATTTCTAAAATTTCATTATTGGTAGATCTAAGATTCACATTAAAAATGATTGTAATTTATGAATGTTCTTATGGTGCATGAATACCAACTATAAATATGAACTATTACAATTATAATGAAAATACATGTCACTTGTAATATTTAATTTAGTTGTCATTAGACCTGAAACCTTAGTTTTATATTAAAAATAGATACATCCTTAGAAATATATTAGACCTAACAAGTATCAATTGGACTATTATCTCTATGACTATAACGGTTCACTTCTTTAATTTATTTATTGGAAAATGAATCCAACTTGTGAAATTTATTAGAGTGGGAAGTTTCCCACTCTAAATTCAAATTATTTCACCCATAATTTAAAATAAGTGTCAATCATCCTATTGATGTATTTACATCTTTCATCCATAATGACTATTACTTAGTCTCACTATGCCTACAATGTTTCACATTTAGATTGAATTGTTGACCCTTATAAATAGATTGAAAAATATATACACTAAGATGAAAATGATTCACATTTAGATTGGGTAGTTGGCCCCTCTAAATAGATTGATAACTATATTCTCTATGGTTGCAATGGTGCACATGTATTCTTGGTTTTATTTATTATCAGATGTAATACCAAAGCTTTAAATTATAAATGACTCCATCCATAAAAACACATAGATTAGATGTCTACCCTTTCTTATTAAGAATGATTTTAGGCTTAGTGAAAAACATTGCTCATCATATTTGTGTTATACCTTAAATATCTTACATTTAATGTTGAATTTATTTGTTGTTAGACCTAACACCTAAGCTTTAAATTCAAAATTAATCCATCCTAAGAAATATATTAGACTTGTGTCAACTAACCTATTTTCACTATGTTTTAAACGGTTCACTTATAAAATTTATACTATTTGTAGATCTAAGTTTCACATTAAAAATAAGTACAACCTACAAATGTTCTTAGAGTGTATGTCCACCCACTCTAAATGTGAAATATTATAATTATAATGAAAAGAAGTATAACTTGTATGGATTTTTGAATCTAGTTATTTTTATAACTAACACCTAATCTTTATTTTCATTACGTTTAAAATGGTTCACCAATTTAATTTATTTTTTATTAAATTTAATATTCAAATTAAAAATTAATCCAACTTGTGAAAGTTCATAGAGAATGTGACAAACCACTCTAAATGTGAATGATTATAGGTATAATGTAAAATAAGTGTAAATCATCCTATTGAAGAATTTAAATCCCCCGTCCATTTTGATTTAAACCTATTTGCACTATTATGTCAATTATTCACATTCATAGTGGGTAGCCAATCCCTCTAAATACAATGACAAATATATACACTAGGATTGCAAAGGTTCACATTTAAAGTGTGTTGTTTCCCCCTCTAAATAGATTGACAAATATATACACTATGACTACAATGGTGAACATGTATCATTAGATTTATTTGTTGTCATACCTAGACCTAAGCTCTATATTATAAATTAATCATTCCCAAAAAATATATTGGAGTAGATGGTTTCCCACTCTTAATGATAATAATTGTAGGCTTAGTAAAAAAAAATTTACTTGTCTTATTTGTAGTATGATGTAAATGGATTACATGTATTTTTGAAATTATTTGTTATTAGACCTAATATTTATATTAAAACTTAATCCATCTTGAGATATACATATTAGACCTAACAAGCATCAACTGACTTATTTTCTCTATTCTTATAACTGTTCACTTCTTGAATTTAATTATTAGTAGATATAAGCTTCACATTCAAAATGAATACACCCTATGAATGTTCATAGAGTGGGTGGATGCCCACTATAAATGTGAACTATTTTAGTTATAGTAAAAATAAGTGCCAATTATATGTATTATTGAATTTATTTGTTTTTAGAACTAACACCTAAGCTTCATATTTAAAATGGATCCATCCTTATAAATATCTTATATCTAATAATTATCAATCAACCTAATCTCACTATGACTGTAATAGTTCAATATTGCACAATAAAATAACATTTCAAATTAATAAAAATGAACAAAATAAAAATAATAATTTGAATTTACTTATATTTACATAATATCTATTATTTAAATATGTTTTTAAATACATAATATAGTCAATGAAATAAAATAAAGGTAACTATTTTTTAAACATAATGAAATTTAAAATGAAAATAGAAAATAAAATAATGATTTACAAGGTCGGAAAATATAGATAGTTTTTGAATAAAAGCTAAGATCTTATAAATTAGGTTGATTACCTATAAAAAAATATAGAGATAAAAATACATGCACATCCACGCATATATGCCCATGCACATCCCCACGCACCCACCCATGCACCCATGCACATGATCTATTTATTTTGTAGTGCTTCATTTGTGGAAAATAAAATTTCAAAAAATTTCAAGCAATACAAGTGTTAGGGAAATTTTTTTAAAAAGATAAAGTTTTCGTTTCAAAAAATAAAAAACAAACAAAAGTTAAATAGATTCATTTGTAAAAATAATATAGAAATTTTATGTAAAATGAAAAAATATGAAATGAGAAAATCTTCATCAATAAGACAAATGTTGAAGATATTCATCTATATAAAATAAAACATTTAAAATTTTTAAGCAAAATTAAAAAATATGAAATGACAAAATCTTCATAAATGTATGTTTCTAAAAAATATATGTACTCTTATATGTAATGAAATATTTTAGAGAAAATGCAACAAAAATTACTACAAATACAAAAAAATAACATAAGTAATAAATAATTGTAGAGTAAATTTAATTATAGATGGAATGAAAAATTACAACAAATTTATGTAAATGTAAAAAAAATAGTATGAATAAGGTAAAGAAAAGAATAAAAAACCTATAATACCTCTAAAACTTATTATATCAAAACATAGGCACATCCTTACATTCTATAAATAGATATTTTTTATCAATGTTATTTTCCCCTTATTATAGTTATTATTATACTTGATGCTAATAGTTTTTAATCCCTACAAATGATTTTCATATGATGTTTTTCTCCATTTAGAATGACTTCAACCTTTTTATTCTTCACAAATATTTCTATTTATTCTTATCTTTAAATAATTTATGTCCTTCTAAATCATTTTTTTAGTTCGCTAAAAAAAAATGTGTATTAAATATTTTTTTATTATTTTTCTTTTTGTTTTTTGGGGACAAAAAGAATTTGAAACTCAATATAATTTATTTAAAAGAACTATAATGTTTTGTGTGGGAAATATTTGTTTCTCAATTCTTGGTGCAACATTTTCATAATTTAAAAATATCATCTTTAAATTTTTTTCTCATTTAAAAAACATGATATTTTCAAATTTTATAAACACTACATTAATATTTGTCCTATCACTTTAAGATTTTTTAGTTGAAAAACTTTAATGCAACATTTTTAAAAGGTTTTTTTTATAATTTCTTTGTGGCATTGAAATTAAATCAATATATGAAATGTGACATTTTTAAAATTTAAGTATGCCACATGGAGTAAATATTGAAATTAAATTTAAATTTAAAGATGTTTTTTATAGTATTTTTTCAATATTATATTGAAAAAATATCAAAATAAATAAATATAAATTATTCATAATTACCTCTTATTACAAAATTCTATTGTAATTAAAATTTTCATTATAATTTGAACTATATATAAAATGTAAAAAGTATTTAAAGATTATATTGTTTTTATTTTTATAATATTGACTATAAAATATTACTACAAACATTTATTATTAAATATTATTTAAAATATTTCATATAAATGTTTATTACAATATTAAGAATATAATATTGATTATAAACTACTACTTCATACATGCTTATTTACAATATTTCATGTAAATTATTATTATATGTTTAAATTATAAATATTTAATTTAATATTAAATAAATAATATTAACTATAAACTATTATTGTTAAACAATACTGTAAGACTTATTTACAATATTTCATGTAAATATTATTATAAATATGTTTATTACAATATTAAATATAAACTATCGTAGTTTTAAATAAGAAAAGGTTGTTACAAAATTATATTCTAAGATTTTATTAGAATTGAAATTAAAATAAGCTTAAATTATAAATGTTTATTACAATATGAAATAAAAAGTATTAATGTTTGAGATTTTGGTATTATTCTAGACCTAACACCTATGCTTTATATTCAAAATGAATCAATCCTAAGAAATATCTTAGACCTTACAAGTGTCAATCAACCTATCATCACCTATCTACAATGATTAAATTATTGAATTTAATTTTTGGTATATATTAAGATTCACATTGAAAATGAATACACCCTAAAAATATTCTTAGAGTGGGCCATCCACTCTAAATGTGAACTATTGTAGCTATATTGAAAACAAGTGTCATTTAAAGTATTGTTGAATTGAGTTATTGGTAGACCTAACACATAAGATTAATATTCAAAATGTATCCCTCCTTATAAATATCTTAGACCTAACAAATTTCAATTGATCTATTCTCAGTATGACTATAGTGGTTCACTTTTTTAATTTCATTGTTCGTATATCTAAGATTCACACCAAAATGAATCCAATGTGTCAAATTTCTTAGAGTGGATGAACACCCACTTTAAATGTGAAATATAGTAGGAATATTTAAAAATAAGTGTCAATCATCTTATTAAAAAATTTACATACTTCATCAACTATGATTGACACATATTTTCATTATGCCTACAATGGGTCATGTTTAGAGTTAAATCTCACTCCCTCTAAATAGATTGTTAAACATATACACTATGGTTGCAATAGTTCACATGTATTGTTAGATTTCATTATTTTTAGGCCTAAGACCTAAGATTTATATTATAAATGAATTCATCCTATAAATTTTATTAGATTAAGCAGTTATACACTCTTAATGAGAATGATTACAAGTTTATTAAAAATAATCTTACTCACCAATGAGATTTAAAATGAATGGTTAAGTGGGTTGGTTATGCCCAACCCCACCCAAGTTCAAAATTCATAGGTTTTTTCTAATTTGTATATGGTTGTTTGAGTTTACTTAATGGTTTTAGTGGTGGGCAGTGTCCCTTTATGTTGGTTTAAAAGTTCTTGGGGCTAGGCCCCCTGATTGTGTCCCAAATCTAGTTCACATCTCTAATCAAAATTAATTTGGGTAGGGGTCCTATAATCCCTAATATCTAACCCCCCCTAAAAAAAATATCACTCATCCTATTTTCACAGTCTTAAATGACTTACATGTATTGTTTAATTTTGTTATTTTTAGACCTAACATCTAAGTTTTCTATTCAAAATGAATGCATCCTAAAAAATATCTTAGACATAACAAGAATCAATTAACCTATTTTAATTATGTTTTTAATGGTCCACTTCTTGAATTTCATTATTGACAGATATAAACTCTACAATTAAAATGAATACAACCTTCGAATCTTTATATAGTGCCAATTAATCCAATTTAAATATGAAATATTATAGTTATACTAAAAATAAGTGTCACACATATTGTAGAATTTAGTTCTTATTATACCTAAACCTAAGATTTATATTCAAAATGGATCCATCCTTAGAAATATATTAGACCTAACAATTGTCAATTGACTTGCTCCCATTATGATTGCAATGGTTTACTTCTTGAATTTATTTGTTGGTAGATCAAAGATTTACATTAAAAATAAATCCAAACTTGAAAATTATTAGATCAAGTGGCCACCCACTTTAAATGTTAACCATTTTTAGAATAGTTCAAAAATAAATGTCAATCATCCTATTGAACCATTATAGAAATATTTTTGTTTCTTTTGTCTTGGATTTCCATTTGAGTGGGTATCTACGCACTCTAAAAAATATGTCATCCTTATATATTAGTTGTTATCAAGGTATGATTTAAATAAATGTACATTTTTTCAAATATATTTTACTTTTTCGTTTTACTTTTTATTTAATTTAAAATATTAATTATTTAATTAAAAGGTGCAGTGGCTTTGATTGGCCATACCTCCTACATATATTTGTGGATGGTTTAATTTATTTTGAGAGATGAAATGAAGAGTGATTTGTGAATATTTATTTCAAATATAACCCATAATGACCTACGATTATTTCATTTAATATTGAGTCTACATCAAAAAGTTATAATTATATCAAATATTCTCATATAAATACCACAATGACATGTGATTATTTCATTTAATATTGGGAATGCATTAAGTAGTTATAATTATATTAAATATATACAACATGATTCAACACTTACTACATTTATATTAATTTTCATATCAATGCTAAATGAAATTGTTCTCTAAAATATATAAAATAGAATATCATATGGAGACATGGTATGAAATAATTTATTAGATATGGTGTAATTATGGAAACAATATGTATTAAGAGGATATATCATCATTTATTTATATAAACTCAAAAAGTGGTGAATTGTTATGGTTAGTATGTTAAGTCAGAGCATGAATAATGTTATCAATACACACTTCATCTACCACATCCATGTGTAAAAAATAAATGCATGGATGAATAATTTTTACACCATAAATAACATAATTTTGATAATGAGACAATATTTTAATTCATTATAAAATTTTATTGATAAAATCTTGTTCCTCATTTATGAAGTTAATTAATGTGGGGTAAAATGGATACTATTTCCTTCTCTTTGTTAATGAATTCATTAAATAAGGCATGCTTTATTTTTATTATATTTGTATATTAAAACCTTTCTTTGTTCCCAATACATTTTTTTCATACTATCATTTATTTTTATCATGTTTTTCAATAAATATGGAATATCTTGGACTTGATTAGTACACCCTAATTTTTTAGGTTATATATGTGTGTGATTTACACATGAAATTAAATTAGGATCTTATTCTTATACCAAAAAATTAATGGAATACTAGTTATGATAGTGTAAAATATTTATGTTGGTAGTTCGTACATATTCTCCAAAAAAAATATTAAATGTGGATTAGTGAGATTAATTCCAATTAAAATATTTTATATATTTTAAAAACTTTTGATTATAGGATTTCTAAATTCCTTTAGAATCATTCTTTCACAAAGAAGATCCAATATTATCCCCCCAATGTATTATTTGACTTTTAGGGATGGATCAAGTTGTGTTATGTATAAAATTACAAATAAATAATTATTGTATAAATAGAAAGACGTAAAAATGAGACACTTATTCCCAAAAAACATAAAAATAAATGTAAATTAAAGTGTATTTCTCCATTTCATATCTAGTTACTATATTCAAACTAATTTAAGGTCACATAAGTGACATGTAAAAAATATTTGAGAAACATTATAGGCATAGTATAAATAAGTGTCAATTATGGTGGATGATTGATTCCACTTCATTAAGAGAGGATTAGTTTTTGACACCTATATAAAATTTTTAAGGAAAAAATGACATGGTTTATAATGACATTCTTTCTCCATATTATCTCAAAATTCTAAATAGGTTATACTCAATAGGGTGGAAGTAATGGATATGAGATCATAAGGGGAATGTACAAGCTTGAAATCCTAAAATAGGAAATATAGTGTCACAATTTTTAAGATGAAGGGAATCAAATATTAAAATATAAAAAAATATGAATTAAATAATATATGGCAATAAGTTATACATTGATGATAAAAGTGCAATGTGACAAAGTTAATACAGGTTACATGAAATAAAATACAAATGTTAAACACATAGAAAAAGTTAAAAAATAAACTCAATAATAAGGTAACAACTGAAAATAAAATAGTATATTTAATACATATTCACAAAATACAAAGGTGTTATTTTTATATCATATGTCTTCCAAAATTTAGCCCATGAATAAAATATATTATAAATCTATTCTATATTAAACTTTATTCATTAGTTGTATTACAATTTTGGGAATATAGAAGATGCCTATATTTTACACCAATAGAATTTTATTTATCCTAATTTAATATTTATCCATCTAAAAAATCCCTAGATTTAACATTTATTCATTCATTAGAAAAGAACATTACTTACTTCCCTCATAATTGTGTGTGTCATGTTGTGTTCTTCTATTACTTGATTTGTATTCATTGAGTCACTTTTAAAAATATATTAAAAGGAAAATTTACCATTAAAATTCAAATATAAGAAGTATAATGTCCCATAAAATTACAAATCAAACAATTCGACTACTAAAGGTGAATAATACTCCCATAAAAGAGAAAAAAAAAACCATTAGCTGAAGGTGAAAAAATACACCTATCTCACTTAATCACATATAAAGGACCTGTTGAAAATATTAAAATGATTAAAAAGGAAAACAAGATAAAAATTGGAATAAGGTACCATGTGAACAACTAAACTTCATAATTCATTGATTAATGGGTTCATCCTATAAGGGTGAAAGGGTAAGAAAACTCAATTTCCTCAAATATAGCTTAGGATATCCTAATGAGTTATAGGGAATGGTGGTTTTATAAATAGGAATAATGTAATATGTGATAAATTTTTAGATAATTAACTTTATTTGGGTTCACTATATGTTTTAGTCTTAACCTAAGTCTTATTTATTTGTCCAGTTATTATATTTATAAATGTACTTTATCCTAGCCTTTATGAGGTGTCACTCACCTCTCTAGTACACTTGTTGGATTTGGAGTTAATTTCATGTAATTACTCCCCCCCACATGGAACACACATCATCCTCACTTTTAAGAGGATTAAGGACACTTCACACACATTTTGAAGCCTACCCTTGTAACTATTTTTCACTCTTAGTTCTATATAAAGACTTTTCCTCTTCCATTATTCTACACTTTATACATTCTCAGCTCAATATTGTTGATATAGTTTTTATATTTCATTAATATTTCTATCTTTTTGACTTATAACTTCTTCTTGATATGTTCTTGGAGATTCATTATTGTAAGATTTTAATACTAGTGTGGGGTTTTTTTTGTATTCGATGGTTTCTCCACTTATCACATTTGTCTAAACATTATAGATTATTTATTTCAAGGTAATGTTATTATTTTTCATTGATTTTATAATTTTTCCCAACACTAATTCACAACATAGGTAATAAATCTAATATGGTATCAAAGTGTTGGTTGGTTTAATGTTGTTCATGAGTGTTGTGCAGAGCCTTCTTATAAAATATGTCTCCATTTGTTTTCCTCTAACTTTTTCTATAGGTTTCTAAAGGAGTTTGTAAAGTTTTTTAAATCCATTATTTTATTATTTTATCCATTTATTATTTTTTCACTAAATGATTTTGATATTGGTGTATCATATCTCTCTGCCTTGTTTCATTTTCTTTTTTCTATTTTGTAGTGTGCAATATGGTATTTTTATGTGCAAGCTTCTCTAAAGCGCTTGTCATTTCAAGTTATCTAGTTTATACACCTTTGTGATATATAAATGAGGTTACACACATTTACATGGATATAAAATTTTCATAAAACCAAACCTCAATGATTTTTGTTTAGTAATTTTCCTTTTTGGTGTGCATATTAGTAAAACACCTTTTTTAGTATAAACATAAGTCTCATCAAGGTACTCAAGCATTATTTTTATTTATTTTTGAGTTGTCTATTTTTAATTTGTGCTTATTTTTTAGACTTAATATAATGTATTTCTTGTTATTTAAGTCGCATTTTTTCCTCTTTTTGAACTTAATAAGTCCATAGTCTTCTCCCTTAAGCCATATATCCTTGTATTTATTCTTGCATTATGGTGAGTACATCTAGTTTTTTAGTGTTTGGGTGCACTGTGTTTTTTATAGAATACATTTGGTTAATTTTTATTCATATGCTCATTTTGTTTTCCATTTAATGATTATTGTTTATTAATTTTTTGCATTTTATAACATTTATCTATATTTGTCTCTTCATTTATTTATTCAATGCCAATTTTTTGTTGCCTCATCTTTAACCTCATATTTTAATCACTATTGATTGATGACTTGTCAATTAGTCTCTCTAATAAATAATTATATTTAATTTTGTGTCCATTTGGAGTGTTACCCAACCAAATTTGTGTAATGCCTTTATTATTGGACTCGCCTTTTTAAATCAACCACACCTTACTTGTATGCAAGCTATAGTATTTCCTCTTACCTAATACATTATTCACCTTACTTTGTGTTGTTTTATTTATCATGGTTTTTACTATCATAACCATTTAATTTTATTGTTTTAAATTTTTTTCCCTTATCAATTCTATATTTTAGCACTTAATGGTTTTTTAATAAATTTCATAACATTTGTGTTCAGCATTATACTATGTTGTTATATGCTTTATTCAATTTATGTTTAATTTTTTAAACTCTAAACTATATATAAATTAAAATGATTTGATTTTTTTAATGATTTGATATTTTAATCAAAACTATTATCATCAAAATAACTAATGGACTTTTTATGCATTGCCATGTTTCAAAATTCTTAATATAAGCATGTGTTTTTTAATATGCTTTCAAACATTTTCATTCTCTTTGTTTTTTCATGTGTCACACTTTATTAATGAAGGGAATTTTTTTAACTCCATTTTTTTTCAAATAAACCATTATTTATTTCTATATCATTTTATTTTGTTTTGTTATGTCGTACACTTTGAATATTCAAGTAAAATATAGGCATGCTTTTGGTATCTTAAACAAAGATCTTTTCATATATTTAGATTCTTTTAAAACATAAAATTAGGAATCTTTTATTTTTCAAATCAAAGGCATGTATATTTATTTTTTCATAAATTTTTTTTAATAACTTAATTTTATGTGTGATTCAATTTTAATAAATTCTAATTTAGAGTTTTGATGTGGACTTACATTTACAAGTTAATTAATCTAAGTCTTGTGATAATAAAATATTATAATATTAGATTTTTAAGATGAATATTGTTAAATGTTATTTTGATCAATTAATATTTCTAGTAATTGATTTTTTCGATGATCACAAAATTTGTATTTTTTTCTCTCTTGACATTTAAATTTGTTATTTTTTCATTTTTAATAAAACTATGGAAACTATTTTCTTAACAATGATGTAATAGTTGATCTTAATAAACACATTGCATGTCAAAATGATAGTTTAAATTATTTATAAACCTCTTTCATTGATAAAATAACAACCATGCAATTGTATATTAACACTTTAAATGTAAAATTTGCATCTTTTACACATGAGACTATCTCTCATAATGGTGAAACTTTTTGTGCTTTTCAAACAACTAAAACTTCTTTAAACACTTATTCAACCAACCCCAAATTAAAAATCATGAATATTATGGTTTATCCAGGTGGTGCACTTGATAAGTTTGAAGATGGTATTTTTGAACCTATTTTGCTTAAATCTAATGCAAATTGTAAAGGTCTTAGCTATAATGCTTCAAATACTTCTAATGAAAATATAAAATATTATTTTCCTCCTCAAAAAAATAATTATAATGAAACTTATTTTGATTATATTGCTTGAATTATCATGGTATGGTTAAAATTTATAAGCCTTATGTCCATTATGGAAAACATGGGCATTGTATATCTGAATGTTGAAAATTGCACCCATGTAAATCTTATTATAAATCCACTAATGACACTTTACATTATTAAAAAATGAATGAATCTCCTATCTCTATGATAAAATTATATGGATTCCAAAATAAATCAAATATTCTATATACTTTAATGTGTCTTCATGTGATAATTATATGACTACTTCTTGATGTATATCTTTTGCAAACAACACATCTTCTTTTTCTCCAATTTCATTAACTATATCTTTTTTATGCATGCCTTACTTTTTATTTCGAAGGAAATAGGATTTATTTAGAGTTTTATTTAGACTAATTTATTTTTATGTATTATTTTTCATTTTGTGATAGAAGTTTTCTTTTTCTCAAAATTTCATAATTTTACATCTACTTTTACTTCTTTATGTATGTAGATTGTATTTTTTGTATAAGGGTTACTTAAATTGAAAGATTGGTGTTATCTTGTTTGTTTTTCATGGTTTGATGGATCATTTTTACTTATTATTAGTATTTGTTCCATTGCATATTGACTACATTATCTAAACAGGATTATTGGATATTCTTGATGATCACACTTTAATCCTTGTGACTTTGAGTGTCAAATTATCTTATTTATTATCTCAATACATTATTATATTCATTGAAGGAAGTTTATATTAAGGGGGAGTATTATATAATTTTAACTCCCTTCCTTGTCTGTAAAATGTTTTCTCCACTTTTGTAACCCTAAATTAAATTTAAGGGGGAGTATTGGAGTATTAACCTTATTTGCATTCACTATAGGTTTCTAGGACTATCTTAAGTCTTATTTATGTGTGTATTTATTATATTTATAAATTTATTTTATCCTATGATTTATGAGGTGTCACTCACCTCTCTAGTCCACTTGTTATATATGGAGTTTATTTCATGTAACTTCTCTCCATATACAAATAAAACACATCTTCCTCACTTGTAATAGGGTTAAGGATACTTGGAACACATGTTTAAGATTGTCCTTTTAACTTATTTTCTCTCTTACCTCTATATAAAGATATTTTCTCTCCCATTCTTCTACACTTGATACACTCTCAACTCAATATTTTTGATTAAGTTTTGCTCTTGTAATATTTTTCTCTCAATTTAAGGCCATTATTTTCTATCACTTATAGATTATTATTTTTATTTACTTATAGAAATATTTTAATACTATTATAGGGTTTTTCTCCATTTGATAATTTTTCCACTTATTACCTTCATATCAACATTGTGTATTTTTTACTTTCAAAGTAATGTTGTTCTTTTGCATTCATTTTCTCAATTATCTCAACGCTATTTCACAACCTAAGAAAAAAAGTCTAATATCAAATATATCTTGGAAGACCCTACTGGGTTATAAGGAATGGTGGATTTACAAATAAGATCAACCACACTTATCAAGGAATTTATTGATGATTTGAGCCTATAAAGGTGAAAGGGTAAGAAAAATAAATTTACTCAAATATAACATTGAATACCTTAATGTTTTATAGGGAATGGTGATTTTTTATATATTAAAATAAGTGAATATAAAATTTATAGCCATTATAAATGTGTTCAAAGTATAATAAAATATTCAAAATAGGTGTTATTTTGAATGCAATAAATGGGTCATGACAATATTATTTATATTGGTATTAAATACTTTTATGGGTACAAAAGAGGGTTTAATAATGTATAATTAAAAGAAATAAATGTTTAAGCTTGAAATAATGAATTTGGATTGGAAATATGATAATTTTTTAAAGCCAACTATAAGGTCTGAATAATGAATTTGTTGATGTGTATGTTAAGCACACCAAAGATAATGAGGTAACTTATAATATTTTAATATCTCAACAAAGGTAAAATAAGCTATAGGATAAGAGTTTCAAGTATGGGTTGAACAATCAGGTGGTGAAATATCAAATTGAGCATGCAAGTTGTTAACCAAGTGTAAGTGGATGAGGGAGGCCTAAAATAAATTGCATCTTATTTTAGTTGGATGGATGGAATTTATGCTAGAGTGGGTAGATCTCAAAAAAATCCAAAACAAGGGAAGGTAGGATAAAAATAAGTATTTATGATCTCAAGAGGTAATTACTTATAGGCTAGTCTCTTTGTGGATAAGTGTATTTAAACCAATGCTTGAAGCTAGCAGTTATTTCTCACACACATATAAACACAATAAGCCAATCTGAGGAAATATGATATAGTAAACTCTAAGATATCAAATAAAGGTTTCTCTTTTTTAGATTACTTGTTTCACACCCTTACTTAGAATATTGTATCTCAGATTATAGAAGTATCTAAGGCATCTATTTCTCACTTCTATAAATCTATATGATGGGAAACATTTCTATACACTTATAAAAAGGAAACAGTCAACCTAATTACATATAATTAATGATGTCTATTAATAATACAATAACTATGGAACATATTATATAAACATACACCACTAATATAAAAAAGTAATTATAATTAGAGTTTTCACACTTTGAATTATTGAATCAACACAATTAATTACACATAATTGGAATATAAAAATATCAACACAATTGTGTGATAGTCAAAATAGATTTCTTCTTGTATTGATAAAATTTTCCAACCTCTCATCCCTTTTTAAAAATGAGAGGATTATAAATATAAATATATTTTTGGAGTGATCACCTCATCTTCAAAATCAATGCAAATTTCTAAAAGTTCATGCTAATAATTAGAATGAGAGTTCTAATTGATGTAAATTATGCATAACTAAGATGGTAAAAAATGTATCTTCAAAATAAGACTCATTCTTACAAAATAATTCAACATGTGCATGCTTAAAAAATTATTCAATTGACTACTACATTATTTAGTTCCATTTTCCAATTTATATACAAATTACATATAAAATCAACATAAGAAAACTAAGGTTTACTTGAAGCAGGGGCCTGCATGGTTAAACTTTTAGTAATCAGAGGGGCTTAACTGGATGGTGGATTTAAACTAGATGATATATACATAGCCTATTTATTTACTTCTAAGTATTTATAATTCTTATATTCGACACTATTATACAATATGAATACATCCATATTCAAAAGAGATTGTCTATACACTCTAGTGACTTGTTCTAATAAGCATGCATGTTTAACCTTCATGGCTTTCAACTCCACCTAAAAAAATTGTACTTTGGTAACTTTCTTCCTAAAAATTTAAATTATTATTCAATATCCTCCAATGTAAAACCTTCAAATCTTTCTTAAATTAGTAAATTCTTGTTAAAGTAATTAGTCAAAATTGGCCCTACTTATTATATTTCCTTAGGGATCTTGGGCTTGAGATAGTTTTATCTCATCTAAAAAATTTAAAACCTACCTTTCATGATCTGTTAGCTTTGAAATCAAGCATTATGCATTTGACACCTAGTCTTAGGCTTCTTATGTCCTGATGATCACAAAATTGAGAGAATTATCTACTTCAAGTGGTGTCCTCAAATTTAAAAGGATGAAATCCTTATTGGTTTTGTACAATACAAGGAAACTTATTTTATTCTCATTGTATTTCAAAGAATTGAATAATTTATATGTTCCAATAATATTGGGAGATAATTTAGTTCTCATTAAACCTATGGTGTCCAAGATATTATATAACTTGATGATTACATTATGGACACCACTTTCAATTTCCTAGGAATATGTATACTTTTATGCTACTATCATACCGTATGTAGCTCTTATTGTAGCTCTTTCCTAGTATTTTTAGTGCCTACATGGATTTTGAGTAAAGACTTTGTATTTGCTTGAAGATAAGCTTTAAAATCCTTATTGTATGGATGATCTCCACTTCTCTTACTATTTATCTTGGATAAAGAGAAAAAATGTTGTCCTTTTTTATAAAATAACACCCTTACCAAATTCATCTTAGATATTCCTCTTCTTAACCCTCTGGATAGTTCTCATTGATTTATAAAAAATGGAGCTCACAGTAGGTAGTTTTATAATCACTATATTTGGTCTTTGTGTACCTTAGGTCTCTAATTTTGTTTACCATTGTGGAATCACCAATTGTGTAGTATCAATTAGTTGAGTGTCTTAGTAGGAATCCTCCAATAAAGTATCCCTAGAAGACTACATTAATGCCTCTACATGAAATGGGTGTGGCAAGGAATGGAAGATTATTATGGACCAATTCACATTACGAAATTAGGGTTTGAGATGTAGTGTATAAGTATTCTTATTCTTACCAATTTTTGAGGATAAAATAATATAAGTGGATTTAATATTAATAGAATAAGGCATTGGAAACCCTAATTGAATAGAATACAAATGTAGTTGACCACTTACAAGCCCCCCTAATTGTCTTAAAATGAATTTTCTTGGTCTTAGAGATATAGTGAGGACTACTTTAATTGTAGTAGCAACATGATAAGTAAAAATAATAGGGGATAAATAAATAATAATATTACTAGAAACATTAGGATATGAAAAAACAATAATAACAATAGGGACTAAAGAAACCATAGTAATTGAAGAAACTATTGGAGTAATGGCTATAGTAACAATGAACTTACCGAATTTATTAGCCTTAAGT
The DNA here is from genome assembly GCA_037957365.1 of Torreya grandis. Classification (NCBI taxonomy): domain Eukaryota; kingdom Viridiplantae; phylum Streptophyta; class Pinopsida; order Cupressales; family Taxaceae; genus Torreya; species Torreya grandis. The sequence goes on from JARHVA010007027.1 coordinate 204,048, forward strand.
AGTGCCTTTCCTTTTATTCCATGGATATTTAATACTTTTTCCCTCTATATTTCATCATCCTAATCCTTATGCTCACTCTCTATTGATGGTACTACCATATTTGAACTTATAGAGGACTCCATTGATTGAAGAGGGTCTTTAGGAGATATTAGTTTTCTATTGTAGCCAAATATTGTATTTTCAATAAGGGGAGGAGTCTAATGAGTGGTGGATGGTGAAACATCCATACTCATATAAATGGAAACTAAGGAATCTATAGGAATATATGTATATTTAGGTTCAAAATAATAAATGTAACTTAAATCATGTGCTCATCCCAAATAATTTAAAGCAACTATAATTTCATCCACCTCTTGTTCTTGATTAATAGGATTCATTAAAATTGGTGGTGAAGCTTGAGATGGCCCTACTTTTAAAGAACCTAAAATAATAGGGTATTATTTCACACCATGTTCCTAATTAATAGTCATCATCATAATGGGTGGTGGTTGGGATGACTTTCCTTAATCTAAGATTTGAAGGGGATGGTGAGATTTCCAATAATCTATCATAACCCATCCACCTAAAGGTGGAATCATAGTGTGCACCTCTTTAATTATGATATAGGGATCCCTCTATATATCCCTTAAATTATCCTACATTAATATATCCACTCATTCTAAAAATGGAACCTCAGCATCATCTTTCACATTTAGTAAAATAAAATCATGCTCATAAGGCTCGTGTTGGTATGAAATACTTAGGCTTGAGATATGTTTTTGGATGAGACCATGGGGATACCAATCCATATGTGGCAAGGACACCAATGAGTAGAATTATCTTGTTTTCCCAATTTCCCTAAAGTGATTCTTATTGATGTAATACATCTAATCAATCATCATAGAAGAATCATGAAATATGCCCTTGTGTTTATTATTTATATATTTATCAATACTCCACCATAGATTATAATGTATTTATTTTTCAACCAATTTTTCTAGGACATATGTGGGGAGACACAAAGGGGAAAACTCGTTCCCTATCACCATGATTATAGTATACTATAGGTAAAACCAATAATCCCCCCTTGGACGTAATATTAACTTAATGTTTTGTGATACTTAGTCTAGGGTTTACTCATTAATTTACCTCTATTCTTGGGGATAAATATTATCATCAACTCTAATTATATTTCTCATATACAAATATATGTGAATGAAATAAAATAATTCACATACCTGGTTCTTGATATAGTCTGGGGATGGGCTCCAAAGTGATCCACTATGACAGTAAATAGTGGACATGACTATGTCCAATAAATAAGACATCATGTATAAATGGTTTACCATGGGTCTTTTGTCCTTCCTAACCATTTTCTCTTGGATCTTGATATTGATTATCTCTCCCACGGCAAAATTTAGTTATAAGGTCATTAATAAATCCAAAAATGGCACCCATTCTAGGTGGACAAAGTAGATGTTATTATAGTCATATAATCTATTTTGAAGGGCCATTCTAATATAGAATCCCATCCTAAATTCGGTGGTTGGATTAGAATCATTGGCCTTTAGGGTGACTATTTCCCTAAGAGATATTTATTTCCTTAATGCACTTTCAATTATGCTAATATTATTCCAAAATAAACTATGTTTCTATTAAATGTGGCATATGTAGTCGATAGTCACAAGTATCTCTAGAAAGCATCCTTTGATATACCAATGATAATTGTTTTATGGTTCATGTGGTGAAAAAGTTACATGTCACCTTCCTTGTGAAGAATAAGTTCTAAAATGGGTTGATGTAGGGCATCACTTCAATCTTGGTTGATGAAAAATGTATTTTTTAACATTTCAATGCTATTAAGTCAACTATCGATTAATTTTACTATGTCATTATATTTTGCTCATGTGAATAGGAATATGCATTCTCTATTACATTCCACAAAGTTGTATAATTATCAAATTCATTATTGAACACTATTTTATCAAATATCATGTCCTTATATTCCATAAAATACTTGATAGATAAATTCAAAGATGACAATTCTCCCCTAAACACCTTAGATGATGAAGCCATTCTTTATCTATTTCACTTACATAATTCTCATATTCAATTAAACTATTTACTCTCTTAAAAGTAGTAATTTACAATTAAACACATATAGTTTAGGTCTTCAATTTTTATTTAAAATTCAAATTCACTTGATCTTTTTATTAATTAATACTCATAATGTCTCTTTAGAGTTCACTCATATAGATTTGTGTATAAGACTTTAATTATAGTTCATACACCATTAATGTCCAACATCTCCAAAAAAAAATTTACTCATTCAATTAACACTTTAAAACTTATTTTGCAACATATTCCATGTATAATTTATATTCATTTAGAGGAATGTCATGTTGTTACTTTGGATAAGTGTCACCCTATAGCTAATTATACGTAAAATTAGTTATGCCATGTGGTGTGCCTTTAAAAGTTGGGTGTTAGAAATTTTGTTGAAACTATGCTAGCCCAATATTATGACACCTTAGATGAATGAAATATTAAAAAAATGAAGAATAAATATTATGGACAAATTTTTAGAAAAAAAATGCATGTAAAAGTTTTGAAGACCCAGAAGCTCAAAGATGTCGAAGACAAAATATGTGACAAAAAAATTTCATGACACAAAAACCTTTCAATGAACACAAGTTCTTATGAAAAAATATGAGAATAATGACAAAATATTTGGCTTGTAAAACCAATAGTTTTGATGAACAAAATTTATGAATACCAACTTCTCAAAGAGTAAAATTTTTGAAGACCAAGAGTTTCAAAGTACCAAAAATAGGAAATGCAAAACTCACAAATTGAAAAATATGTGAAGTTTAAAACTTAAGATTTTAATTTTGTAATTCATACGTATGATTATAAAACCTATATATATATATATATGTATGTATGTATATATATATGTATATATGTATATATATATATATATGTATGTATGTATGTATGTATGTATGTATATATATATGTATATATATATATATATATATATGTATATATATATATATATATATATCTCTATATATATATGTATATGTATATATATATATATGTATATATGTATATATATATATATGTATATATATATACATATATATATATATATATACATATATATATATATATATATATATATATATATATATATATATATATATATATATATATATATATATATATATCTAAAACTCCAAAAGGCCATTAATAGGTTAGTCTAAATAAATCCAATAGTGAAATTTGGGTAATGGGGAAATGCCCATCACATTTATATTGAATACCATGCATAATGAAAATAATACATGTAAGGAATAAGAAATTTTAAAGCTTTCAGTCAATCTAGGTTCACATATGAATGCCAATGAACAACCATTTTAAAAATAGACTTAGGACTTTTAGACCATATTGGATCTCCATTCAATAAATTGAGAATGGAGGTCTGTTTAGTACACTAGAATTTAGATTAGAAATGTAATTATTTTTTAAACCCTACTACATTGATCAAATTACATTTATTTCAAGACACCCCCATATATTTTTGAATAGTATTTGCCTACATAATCCTAAAATCTAATGGGTTGTTAAAAATAATGTGTTTGATATTTTATATTGTTCACATTAGCTTCTCTTGATTACATGTTAAGGTGGCATGCTAATAATATGTATGAAGAAGATAATTTGGTAGTGGAATATGGAGATTTTTAGTAATTCATCCAAACATAAATATATTAGGTTAATGGTTGAATTTTGGATAAATCATCATATGTGTCCACTAAATATGGGAATTTTTAGTAATTTATCCAAACATAAATATATTAGGTGATTAGTTAAAATTTATAAATATCATCATGTGTAAACTTGTCTTGAAATGTTATATTAACACAACTATGCAATTTTTATCGATATGAACCTAAAAATATTATATATATAGATGAGTCAATCCTTCATCTATATGTTCTTTCTCTTTTGGGAAGAATTTTTATCTATATATGTCATTAATTTTCACTAAAATTTATTTAGGTGATTTTACATAGGTTGAGTAATGTCATATCTTAAAAAATTAAAACTTCATTTTTTTAAACCAAAGATATTAAGGACTTTATTCAAATTTTAAAACTAGTAAATGTGTATATACTTGTCATTTTAAACTCATAGTCACACACATAAATTATCATTGGCTAACATGTCATTATTAACATTGAAAAAAAACATACTCATTATGGAAGAAATGTTGGTCCAACTCAAACATTCAATCAAGTACATGTTAGAGTTTAATCAAAAACACATTGAGTGGTTAGGAGATAATAACTCTACACTTACTCCATTTGTAGTAATTTACACAAGCTTCAAATTATGTTATGAATAAAATAATATATACATAATTATATATAAAGTATTTAAATCAATTTTATGTTACATTTATAATATTTATGTTATTTTGTTCACACTAAACATTAGATAGGTATCTGTGTAATTTCACCACACGAAATGTTGCATTTATAGTTGTGAAAAAAATATTTGTTGTAAAATGTCATTAATTTAGCTACATTTTCTTTTGATATTTTACTTCCATTTATATATTTTTGAAATAATATTTTTATTAAGTTATCCTTAAAATTATTTTATTTATATTTTTAATATTCTTCTTTCACTTATATTGCATTAAAATTAAATTAATTACTATTATGATTTTCAATAAAAAGTTTTACTAATCCAACAAATTAAACTTGATAAATTTAGTTATTATAACATTAAAATAAAAAAAATTCAAATTGAAATATAGAAATATTATATCTAATTAAAAAAAAAATCTAAATTTGAATATGATAATAGTGTATGCCCTTAGATCTACTCACCATGATAATTTTACTAATTTAACCTATTACTATGTTTCTTAGCTAATTAACTAGTATCCCAATCCCTAAATCAAATTCACTACATACCATAAACATTATTATAACCTTGAAACCAATTAATCATATTCATTATCCCATTAACTAAACCTACTTACCTACTAACCTACCCATCAACCCACTTACCAATTTAAAAATACCTTTTATTCACCTACCCATCTATCGCCCTACTAAACTAATTATTCCTACATCCCTATTCCCTAATGGGGATTCTAGAATTAGGAAATTATATAATCTCATATAATTTAACCCTTTTATTCTATAATCCTCTATTATATTGGTTTCTAAGGAATTAAAAATTCCTTGGAAATTCCTTGGCCATTGATCTCAATGGCTCAAAATTAAATTTTAGCCATTGATTTTCCTTCCCATGACTGATATAAATAATATAATCCCTCCATGAAAAATAACTTAGAAAAATTAAAGTTGAATTGAAACTTTTAGATCCACAAGTATCCATACTTTCATTACCCAAGCACTCATATAGCCATAGCACAACCATCATCAAGCCAAGAATCCATTTAAGCCATTATCAAGCATAATCAAGCAATCCAACAATTTAATTTTCTTTTTTTTCAAAATTGGTTTGGTAATATTTGAGAGGATATATAAGAGGTAAAATGATGTTAATTTATTCTATTGTAAGTGTCTTATTATCTCTTTATCCTCTCTATTTGATGTTGTTTACATTTTGGTTTTTATTGCTAAAATAGTAATATATAAAGAATCTAAAATTTATACTACATTTTGGTGACCATGGTGGGAATATACTCCCTAAATATAACCTATTAAGATGTTTGGAATCAATTTAATAGGTTATAAGTGAAACTAGATGAAAATCAAAGGCTAGATTTGACAAAATTGTCACATATAGGCAAGTTATGACTTTGCACTAGTATTCATGGTGTTACAATTGTTACATTGCAAACATTTAAGTGGTATTATGATAACCATAATTTTAACCACTAACAATCTTGGTATTTTATAGTTTGTTACTTTGGTGCAATACTGCTACTATAAAAGTAGTGATATTGCTTTGGTAATTGTGATATTATGCATATAGTTATAGTTTTATAGTATTCTAGGGTGAACATCAAATAGTTAGTTTTCCATTCTTAATAAGCTCTATATAGTCATTTTTATCTGATTTATATTCCTATGAAGGGTTGTTTTTATCTTTTATGTGTAAGAAATAGGTCTAATTAAGAATATAGATAGTGATATTACCACTCCAAAATCATCGTATTAACCTATGAATTATTATACCACCACTGTAAGTTACAACATTGTGATTTTTATCTAAAAATAGTAAAATAAAATTCTATTAACCTCTGATTTGTAGGTTAAAGTTCATCAGTCTCTATTTTTAGGACAATTAGTGATCATATAATCCTTTTGATAATCCAATTTTATTGCTTTGAAATTAACTATTTTGAGTCTTGGATAACTATGGTATTGAAAAGGTTCCTCTAATCTTGTTGTGCATAGGTTGATAAGAAGAGAAGATATAAATAAAATTATTTAAAAACTGAGTAGTACATCATTAACCTTTTTGGTCCATTGCTACAATACTGCTAATCATGATAGCAATCTTGATTATTAATTTGTGATATTGATTTATTAGAAGTAACATTGTAATTTGAAAATTTTTAGGGTACTATTAAAAAAATGAGATGATAACATAGATTCTAAGAGAAAATATAATAAAATATTTTCGTATCTTGTAAATTTGTGTGTGGGTCCTTTTTTGGATGAACAATCTCACTTAGCCATCTTTTTGATACACAAATCAAAATTTAATCTGTATGGTTATCTGTAGGTATTTACATCTCTTAGAAGCATATTTACAATCTACCTAGACATATCCATTAGTCAAAAATCTATAGATGTTTAAGTTTTAAACCCTACTATAATATTTTTAATCTCAAAGTTATGATATTGCCTTAACAATCACAATTTTACACTAACTATCATGGTTTTATAGGAACCTTTTTGCTAACTATCACGATTAGTTATCTATTATAGTATCACAACTTGTGATCTATGATTTTTGCTAATAGTTTCAATATCATAGCCTTTGGTTGTGGTTTTGTTTTTAACTAATTATGTAATTATAATTTTTAGGGGAGTAGCAGTTTTATCTTGAAGCAAACTAATAACCCTTTTTTATAGGACCTCTAAAGATAAAGGCACCCCATTGGTTTTCCTAACCTTTGTGTTTAGAAGAAGGGTGAAAAAACTTTTATAATTTATTCTTATTACTTTTTTATATCATGTGTTTCATTATTTGATCATTTATTTTTGTGTTTCTTCACATAGGTAATTAATCAAGAAAATTAATCATGTCTTATTTGTTTGTTAACACATTGAGTTTGGTGACTTGGAATTCATACCCATGCATGGTATTAGTCACTAGGGGTTGGTTCCATGGATTTAATAACCATTTATTCAAATAAAATCCATGTTCTAGTAGAGTACAAGTATCAGAGACAACTATCTCTAGGATAAATAGTTGACCCCATATAGGTCATCCATGAATGGAAGAGTTAACTCTATGAATAAAGCATTAGACATCACCCTATATGGACTAGGGCCCCACCATAACTATCATATATCATGGAATCCCCTAGAAGCCTTTGTGTAAACATAGATTAGGACCCAAGTCATAACAAACATTTTGTTATCAAAGTCAAGACCAACTCATAAGAAGTCATTAAGTGTAGAAGGGGTCAATAGGGTTTGGTTGATTCTGTAATGGGTCATCATCATATAGCCTCACCCATAAATCAACTATATGGTGAATTTTTTGGGTTACATAACCTTTTTATTTTACTACATTAGGACTTATGGCTGATTGTGTTATTTGTGTGTCATGCTTAAATTGATGTTGTTTGTTAACTGAGTCATCTAATCCCATTTTTGTTCTGAATCATCTAAGCACCCTTAGGATAAATCCCATTGTAAAAACAAAATCAAACATCCATCTCATATACTCCATCACCATATTTGGATACAACATTTAGTCTTGAAAAATGAATCTTAGTGGTCACCCATCTCTCCCATCTTCATTACCATCCTTTGACTAGGTATTATAAACATACATAACCTTGAAAAATATTTAATCTAGCACACATCACTTATTTATAATATTCCCCTTCATACTTATCACCCATATAATCATCCCATTATTAGTTTTGGAGGTACTTGATCATGCCATATACTTAGTCTCCTTGACAGATTGAACGCTTGAAAGATTTTAGCTTTGGTAATCCTTGATCACTTTAATATGCACATCCCCTTAAATATATAATCAAAATAATTTCAAAGTCATCTTATTTTACCACCATTATATTTTATTTTTACGACCAAATTAGTGTTCAAAGCCACATCATCTCTCATCACACCTAGTCACTTTTTCACCCTCACCATCCAATATTTGCAAACTTGTGCCCAACTTCTTAGAATGGGATAAGGATCCAACCAAGAGAATGTATTTTTGGGGAACTTAGGTGATCAAAATTAGGATCATGATGATACACATAATTAAATTCACACTCCTAGAGGAGAAGATGACCAATTCATGAATGAATTCTTCTATAATGATGAAGTTTGAGCATGATTTGACCATCTTATATATGAAAACCATGACCAAATTCTAGCTCAAGTCATTAGAATGGGGGGCATATTACCCCTAAACTTTGACTGTAACCTTTTATAACATATAGTCTATCCATCTACTAAGCCTAACACTCCCCTTCAACATGTCCATAATAATCAAGAACCTAACAAAGAGAAACTTGTGGACAATGAATAAGAACTTGACAAATAAAAATAAGTCCCTCTCCATAATAATTATATCAACGCTAATAGGAGGAAAATAACTCTATAGGATCGATTGGATCAACTCACGCAACAAATTAATTCTTTAACCCCCCAATTATGTACAAAAAATCAATGACCATCCTCCCCAAGACAAAATATCTCCAACTCCAATATGCCACACACAAGTCATGCCCAAACCTCTAATCCTCTCGGGGATCCATCATTTGCAATAGAATGGAAAATGATGAAAGAAACTCTCTAATAAATTTACCCTCAAATGTAAGTGATGAAATATAAATATGAATATTTTAGCTCTTATCCCTTAGACATGAGCATTCTACAAATTCTATTCACACTTCACTTTTAGGTACCAAAATTTGAAAAATATCAATGGAAAGGTGATCCTTGTGATCATGTTCAATATTTTTATGTGGATTTCCATGAGGTTGTGTATGATAACACATACTTACTAAGAATTTTCCCAAAGAGTCTCACATGAATAACACTATAATGGTTCACGCATTTACCAAAGAGGTCTATACCTAGTTTTATAGAATTAACAAAACAATTTGAGAGACATTTCTCATTCAACATAGAACATGATGTCTCCATTATACACCTCTACAACAGTAAGAAAAGGAATGGGGAAAGTTTTTCCTCTTTCTTACAACATTGGAGAAGCTTGGCAAAACACGTTTGATGTATAGTACCAAAAAAAGAGTTGGCCAAAATATTTGACAATAACCTCAATGTAGAAATATAATATCAGTTGAAATTCTAATGTGCCAAAAAATTTAATAAAATTATTTAAAACATGATACAAATTTAGAAATCACTTATTGATAAGGGAAAAATAAAATTATACACCCAAAATGAGCACAATCAACATCAAGATAATTCAATTTCAAGAAAATAATTTTTTTTAATAAGAATAAGAATGTTGTGGGGTATGGAGTTATAGATTCCAAACAACATGTACAAATTATACAAAAGAGGACTCCCATAGATTAGTAAAATTTATCCTCCATCTGCATACCATGAGGTAAGCCAAAATATCAAATAAGAAAAATACCTCTTACCTAGCTGAGAGTGACTTTTAAAGTGGTCCTTCAACAATTAATCATTGCTAATATAATTACTCTTCCTAAAATATGACATTTGGATGATAGAAAGCCTCAACCTGATTGGTATCATGAGGATGAATTATATTAATATCATAGATTTAAAGATCATAACATAGATAAATTAATGCAATTAAATAATTATATTTGGGATCTCATTGAAAAAAGAGATATTAGAGTAGAGGGGGAGGGTACTCCTAACCAGTAAAAAAATTAGCAGCTTGGTATTTATCAAGACCCTTTTCCCAAACATGTTCAAAGATAAGGGAAGACACCTAGAGACTAGGGCCAGACATCCACTCCTAATCTTATAAGCTATCATGCCATCCTATACCACTATGTGAATACCATTAAAATACATAGCCCCCAATATCCCACTCTACCATCATCTACCATATTAAAAATCAATGGAGCTATGACAGAATGCATTATTACTACATGCCATAGTAAAATTTTAGTTATTAGGGTACCACCAAAGGACCCATATACATCCACATCTCAAAAGTTAAACATCTCCAAAAAAATCATTATATTTTTATATAGGCCTTATGATATAATCTAGCAACTAGAGAAGACCCCTACTCAAATCTCACTCATGGATCTTCTCAAAATGTTAGTTATGAATTAGGAGATCCTCAATAAAGTCTTAAATGATCTAAAATTCCCTCAAGATATTGACACCAGTCATTTAAAGGAATTAGTGGGTTATTTGTCTCCTTTACAACAAATCACATTCAGTGCCCAAGATATGCCTCCCACTTGCCCACATCACAACTACCCCTTATTCATAGAAACCTCCAACCACCACATCTTTTGGGTACTCATAGATGAAGGGTTAGAATTAAATTTATGTGATATATATTTTTAAATAAATTGGGGTACTATGAAGATTCTTGAAGGCCTACTCTAATCATGATTAAAGAATATAATGATAATGAATGGCCATCTACATGCACCATATATCTTCCTATTACTGTGGGACATGTGGTACATCAAATCTTGATTCATGTTGTGGATGTTGATTTTCCATATAATCTACTAATGGATCACCCATGGATCCATGAAAAGCAAGAATTCCCATCCACCCTTCACCAATGTCTAAAATTCGCTCACTCTGGCATGGAAGTCACCATTCTCAAGGAAATTAAACATTTTCATAATTACCAAATGGGTCAATTATAATCCACATGCTATTGTCATAGCATGGATAACTCTACTATAAACATAATAACTACTAAATATTTAAACATTGATGATATATTAATGACTTATAATCCATTACCTAATGTTACCCACCTTAAAATAACATCCATATGGTGTATGGAATATGAATATAAAACCTTATGTGTATAGGATTTACCTCTTTCCCCAAGTAACTACAGATCCTCAACTATGAGTAAGAATAATCATATCAATTATTAGATTTAATCAATGGCCTTTTCTAGTGTGGGATTCATATTAAAAGAATATATTGATAAATCTAATGAATCATGTATCATTTTTAAAAATGATGCACTTATATTTCATAGGAAGAAACACCCCCAAATTTATAAAATGCTATAAAATGTGCATTATCAAGGAAAAGGAATAGGGAGACACACGCAAATAAGGATTGAGCCCATAATAGTTTAATAACATCAATAATACCTTGGCTTAAGGTAAACACCTATTTACATAGACTTAAACAGTATCATCATGGATACTACTTTGGTCCTTGATGAATCTTTTTCTAATGAAGAAGTTAAGATGATATATGTTTATAATCATTAAAAAGAGCTTTTTGCCACAAAATATTTCCCTAATATAGCTATCACTACAATCAAAACATCCCTTCATTAACATTCATTAATGGACTAGAATCAATGTCAAGAGCCATTGTTCTATGAGTTTCAAAGTGATGAAGCCATCCTAGAATTTTTGGAAGCACATGATATCATGCCTTTCAGCAATCACAAAAAAGGCTTTACAATTAATCTCTTTAAGTTAGCTTATTTTAAAGAGCAAAAACTACCCCTTAACCAAATTGAAGAAGAGTTATCTAAAGAAGATGATCCACCTCAAAGTCTAGAAGATTTTACACCTATCTCAGATGAATTAGAAGGTTTTATTAAAATAAAGACATATCTCCTAAAATATTTTTCTTCAAAAATATAATATTTATCATTGCCTCATAATTAGTTATACGAATAGTCACCCTCTCTCATTGAGGAGGTGATTTAGGTCAATATTGGAACTGACGAGCATCCTAAAATATTTAAACTAGGAGTAACTCTTATGCTTGAAGAATGCCAAATCATTATTAAGCTACTCAATAAATTTATAGATATCTTTGTGTGGTGTTATTCTAACATGCCTAGACTTGATCCCTCCTTGGTTGTGCATCATTTAGTTGTTCACCCTAATGCCCAACCAATCAAGAAAAAATTATGTAAGATTTACCCTAAAGTGGTCTTACTAGTTAAGGAAGAACTATATAAATTCTTAGAAGAAGGGTTTATCTAACCCATTGATTACTCTAATTGAATATCCAACATTGTTCTAGTGGCCAAGCCATAAAGGTGATGTAAATCTAGAATAAATTCTAGCACATTAACAAGGCATGTTTGAATATGATTTCCCTTTATCAAACATAGATATGATCATGGATTCAACAACTGGGTATGAAATGTTATCCCTCATGGATAGCATTTCAGGCCATAATCAGATCAAAATCACACCTAAATATCAACATAAAATAACCTTCATTACTCCATGGGGGGCCTTATATTATCAATTCATGACCTTTGGTCTTAAGAGTATATGCACTACTTATCAACAAGCAATGCCTATTCTTTTAATGATATGATGCACAACATTATTAAGGATTATTTCGATGACATTTTGGGAAATTATAGATTTTGATATGAGTATAATATGGTTCTAAGAAGCATATTTCAGCATCTACATTAATATAAAGTCAAATTGAATCCAAAAAAATGTGTATTTGGCATCACCTCAAGTAAGTTATTAGGTTTCATTGTATTTAAGAGAGGTATAGAAGTGAACCCAACTAAAGTCAAATCCATTATGGAAATGCCTCCTCCTCACAATCTGAAGCAACATAGGAGTCTTTAGGTCAAGGTACAAGACATTTGGTGGTTCATCTCTTAGCTCGTAGACAAATGCCACCCCATCACACACCTCTTGAATAATGGGACCCATTTTAATTAGAACTGTGAATGTCAAAAGGTCTTCAATAAACTTGAGCAATACTTAGAAAATCCTCTTATGTTATCACCACTAATAATAGGAGCACCTCTAATCATATATATATATATATATATATATATATATATATATATATATATATATATATATATATATATATATATATATATATATCTTCAACACCTTGTGTAATAGGTGCCTATTTATTATATTTTGGAAACTAGTGTTCAATTGCTAAATAATAAAGGGTCTAGAGTAAGGAGAAAAATCTAATCTAATATGGTAAAATATAGGTTTTGATCAGTTAATTACATAGGGAAGAGAAGTAACTTATCTAGAAAAGTAGACTAAGATGATTATTTAAAATATTTAAAACTATTAGTCAAGACTAGGAAGATGTCAAGAATCTAGATCTATCTTTCACTTGGTGAAATGATAGGATCACTAAAAACAAGACACTTTGATGTTTAACACTATAGTCTAGGTCTTATTGATTTTATCCAAACTAGTCAAAGAGATTTGATTTTTTTGGGTTTTGTTTATTGTTCCTATATGAACTTGCCTATGAAATTTCAAATATTGAATGTTGATGTAGCTCTTTATATATTTGTTTTAATCTTCAAAAACCTAGGTCCATCTACACACATGAAACAAAAAATACATCAAAATCAAAAGAGGAAAAACTAGGTTAGGGTAGATATGATCACATGATCTAGAAACTATGCTATCTTGGTTGTTGTCTATATTAGCCCTTAAGCTAGGGTATCAAATCAAATGTAGTTCTCCCTTAGAAAATGTGCATAATCAATGAACACAGTAGATGTAAGAATGAACTTTTACCTAGGCCCCTCTTTAATCAAGCATGAAAATCTTTATGTGATGCAAAATGCTAAGCTATACTATTAAGTGATAATTAGTTATGTATTGTGCCAAAGTATTAGGTATTAGATAGAAAATGCCTTATGAATCCATTTATATAGGAGACTATTTTTTTAAAATCTAAGAACTTTTATTCACATTTTGATGACATTAGAAAGATAGACAAAAATTTGGGACAAAGCTAAGAATGGATTGGGACTCATTAAGTCAGGGAACATAACTATTGTGACTCAAAAATGCAATTGGATAAAAGCACTAAGAATGGGACAGCTTAGGGTCTAGTACCATAGTCCAATTCTAGCACTCCTATCTTATAGGCTTAAGATTTGGGGGATAGGATTAGCCTAGGAAATCTGACATGGCTAAGGTGGAATGACCATTTTAAAAGCTCAAGATGACTAGGGATAAACAAAAAGGTGACTCAAATATGAAACAAGACCAAGATAAGTAAAATAAAAGACATGGCTAATTTAAACAAGGCTCACATTATCTAGTTGGAGTCTCCTATTAAAGGAATATGAAAAACATGATATGTGTGGTTTCTTGACCAATTTAAGTTGTATACATTTTTCCCCTTTTATTCTAATGATGTAATGAAATGAAGTACTAGATTAAAAGAAAGAAAATAAAATACATACTTAAACCTACCTACATGTAAATAAATGTGCTATAAAGGGTCCAACTCACTTCTTGGATAGAGAAGTGGATGGAGAGCTAAATAGTTCTTAGAGAAAGAAGGAATCCTTGAAATGGGTGCCCCCTATACTAAATATGAAAGTGGAATCCATGTAAAATGAAGAAGGATGGTAATTTTTACCCCATATACTGAATGAGGCTAAAAAATAAGGAATTATGGGAGGCCCATAATCAATGTCTATTCTCTATCCCACATAAACTCATGTAATCTAAAATGTCTATATAGAATATATATGCTATGAAGAGTAAAATATGTCATGCCCTCACTCTGAATATCTTAACTAAAATTGATAAATGCTTAGAGGCCTAAAACTAATATCTATCCTCTATCCCACAGAAACTCATGTAGTCTAGGTCTAGGTAATATAATGGACCAACTACTATAGATGGTTGTGTAGCCTAATCTAGTGACAACTTGGGTATAGTTAAGTATAATCTAAAAATTTGGTTAATGTGTAAGAAGAGAATGGCATATCTTACCAATCTATCTATATAATCTTGGATGATGAAGAGCATGAACATTTGTGCCATGCCCCTAAATATGGTATGTGAGTGATACATCTATATAATATGGAAATCTATATAACCAATATTGATATGACCTATCATGTCATGCCCCATGTGTAAAACTAGAGATCAAAACATTATACTCTACATTATGCCTGTAATATACTATCTGGTCCTATAATTATGTCATGATGTATGAAGTTGTATGTGTGATATGTGTATTAATGTACATTCCCCCAAATTTGGTGTTTGAGTCTAAATCTATATCAAAGTTACTATAAATCTATATAATTTGAACCACGGTATCTGAATAGTATGTGTATCTATAAGCTAAAATCATTATGGATATATATGATTTGAACCATTATATATAAATAGTTTATGTATCTATAAATTGAAATTATATCCCTTTAAATGTCTTGAGTAATGCTAAGTGACCCATGTAATCTGAATCACTATATATTTTGACTGATCTGAGCTAAATCTCATAATTTGATTATTGGGTGTGTATGAACCATGGTATATCCACTTATGAGAGTAGATGGGCATGTTGGGTAGGTGTATAAATATGAATAGTTGGAATGATGCCCCCCTTTGGTGAAACTAACAAAAATTGTGATAGAGGAGGTTGATCAAAAAGTGATGACTAGTGGTGTAAGTAGAAACAAGGTTGGCTTGTTATGATTAGCTTGAGAGGTTGGTTGATTGATTAGATGGAGTTGTTAAAAGTGGAATAAGTTTTGATTGGTAATAATCAAGGTGTGTGTCCAAGTATAAAATA